>JANVCH010066445.1:0-17332 GCA_025505405.1 Epizoanthus rinbou
GCACCAGTATGTGTTCGGTAATGTCGTGTAAGTGTGTGTATGTGTGCGTGTGCGTGTGTGTGTACGTGTAAGTGTAAGTGTAAATGTAAGTGTGCGTGTGCGTGTACGTGTAAATGTAAATGTAAGTGTGCGTGTACGTGTACGTGTAAGTGTAAGTGTAAGTGTAAATGTAAGTGTGCTTGTACGTGTACGTGTAAATGTAAATGTAAGTGTGCGTGTACGTGTAAGTGTAAATGTAAGTGTGCGTGTACGTGTACGTGTAAATGTAAATGTAAGTGTGCGTGTATGTGTACGTGTACGTGTACCTGTAAGTGTAAGTGTAAATGTAAGTGTGCGTGTATGTGTGCGTGTACGTGTAAGTGTAAGTGTAAATGTAAGTGTGCGTGTGCGAGTACGTGTAAATGTAAATGTAAGTGTGCGTGTACGTGTACGTGTAAATGTAAATGTAAGTGTGCGTGTACGTGTAAGTATAAGTGTAAATGTAAGTGTGCGTGTACGTGTACGTGTAAATGTAAATGTAAGTGTGTGTGTATGTGTGCGTGTACGTGTAAGTGTAAGTGTAAGTGTAAATGTGCGTGTGCGTGTGCGTGTACGTGTAAATGTAAATGTAAATGTACGTGTACGTGTAAGTGTAAGTGTAAGTGTAAATGTAAGTGTGCGTGTACGTGTAAATGTAAATGTAAATGTAAGTGTGCGTGTGCGTGTGCGTGTGCGTGTACCTGTACGTGTAAGTGTAAATGTAAGTGTGCGTGTACGTGTACCTGTACGTGTAAGTGTGTACGCGTAGGTGTACGTGTACGTGTAGGTGTACGTGTAGGTGTACATGTATGTGTATGCGATTGATTACCCTGGAACACGAATCAATATCGAGTAGTAATTAAGGTTGTTGACTCAGGAGAGCATAAGAAGCGCCAGATTATAAGAAAATATGAGAAATTTTCCTAATTGTAAATATTAATTGTATATATTGACAAAGACGTAGCCTTTTCTAATGAAAGCAGCCACGTTTGAAGGATCTTTACCCTCTAGTTTTCCTGATAAACTGCAGTTTCTCATAACGTTTCCAGACATGCCGCAAGTGTCAGCACACTATAAAGCCCAGCGATGTATCAGTGGTAGCAGAGAGCATTGGCAGCAACGCCTGTTATCATCCCGGATGCTTCTGCTGTGCGACGTGTGGCGAGTTGCTGATAAACCTCGTGTACTTCCAGTACGATAACAAGATCTACTGTGGGAGACATCATGCTGAGCTCAGTAAAAAGCGCTGTGGTGGATGTGATGAGGTAACAAATTCTTCTTACATATTTTGGTGTATTCGTTATGAATCTAGTTCGGAGAAGTTACTGTTATATCAAGTGCTAGTGATCTGCTGCATTTGCCTCACTACCGGTTATAGACCGAGGTTTATGTTAGTAAGTATTCCGGTACGATGCTTGTCCTGAGAGGGGAGGGAAGAGAAATAACTCGCACACGTTGTTGGTAGGAATGCAACCTCGTTTCTAGTGTATTCTTGGCTTGCACTACAAAGAGACGACCGTGACAAACAGTCCTGGGGGGGACTCCCATACTAAAGAGGCAGGAATGCTCGTAAAAAGTTGAAGTCAACCCCTATATGGTACCAATCTGTGCGCGGCGTGGCGCTTGGCTCGGATAATTTACCCCTAAAAATCACCATACAAAAGCATAAAACTACCGGGAAGACTACGTTCTGAAGTAATTCGAATCCTACATTTGAAAGAGTGCGTGGTGCTTAAATTATCTTATAATATAAAGCGGATGCAGTAGGACAATATGGGATAAGCGATGACCGAAAACGAGCTAAAACCAAATTTCTTCTTCCTGTTCTTACGGCATTCATTCAGATATTATTGACCAAACACACAAGCAAAACTGACTCATTGCATTTAGAAGTTATTTATTTGAAAACTAACCTAATATAGATTAAATTCGTTTTATTGTGCGCTTGCTGTTTGGAAAGTTGGAAAGCGCCAGCTGCATGCGGCTGCTCGCGCGACTTCAAGCTTTGCTTCTGTCCTGCGAGAGAACATGGAACGCTAGCGAATCAGAGAGTGCGTTATATCTTGACTTTTGTTAAACGGTTACGAGCCTTATGTTTGTTTGTTGTTGGACAACTCCCAATATTATTCTTCTCCAACAGTTAATCTTCTCCGGCGAGTACACCGTAGCGATGAAGAAAAGCTGGCACCTTGGTCACTTCCGATGCAAGGATTGCAATGTGAGTATCACAGGCAAGCAGTTTATTGTGATGCAGGGAAAACCAGTTTGTCCGGATTGTTTTAGTGTTGACCACGCCAACGAGTGTGCTGCCTGTCATCTGAAGATTGGACCCGAGGCTAAAGATATTTCCACCAATGACAATCGTCATTACCACGACACCTGTTTCACCTGTGACGTATGCAGCAAGGTAATTATTTTAAAACCTTTCTGGTCATTAAATTCCCTTAATTAGTCCCCACGTATTACTTGCAAGAACAGTTGGGAGAACTTAATGAATAATAACACAACTCTTACAACCAAATTACAATCACCCCCACCCCCATCTGTTTTTAATTATATATCGATTAGGAGGATTTCTTCATTTTTAAGTGTAAGAGTGTGATGTTAGTATGGACAAATTTCTTTGAAATAAAGACTTTAGTAAGATACAAAACTTGTTAAATGTTTTGATCTGGTGACGTCATTATGACGTTATATGACCTCACAAAAACCTCATAAATACATATCTGCAAAGCAATTGGACGAACAACTTACCCTCCAAATTTAATTTCATTTGGTTGAATACTTTTGATGTTATAGGCCGCGGGCACTTAAATTATGTAAATTATGTTTTCAGAAAATGAGATATTTTGAGAAAAGGGATTTATTTTCTTTATCTATTTTGTTGTTTTTATCTACAATAATAATATTCTGCAATATGAACGTCAATTAATTGCGCTTGAATGTATATTTGTATACACCGAGGAAATAAATTATCTCACTAAATCCGTCATTTACGATTTTCTTTTGTCACAGACTCTTAACTCAGAAGGAAAGTTTACATTCTACAAGGATCAAATCCTATGTAATGATTGCTACGTGAATCACTATCAGAAGGTATGTTTGGGCTGTGGCGACGTGATCGTATCCGGCGCTGCTAGATTGGAATTTAACAGCGAATTCTGGCACGAGGAATGCTTCAAATGCGAAGAGTGCCGCCAGCCCATTGGCACAACAGGCTTTATCCCCAAGGATGATCGATTCTACTGTCCAGGGTGTTATCAGACCAAATTTTCCAAGCGATGTGCCGGATGCCAGGAGCCACTGATTGAGGGCGGTGTGTTGTATGGTGAACAAACTTGGCACAAAGAGTGTTTTGCATGTTACAGCTGCAGTGCGTCGCTTGCTTCGAAAGCCTTTTCCATTCATGATGATAAGCGTTACTGTATGGATTGCTACGCAAAGTTTTTCGCGAAGCAGTGTGATCTCTGCCTAACGCCGATAATTGGAGGGGAATATTTCACCTTGGAAACTTCCAGCTTCCACAAGGAATGCTTTAGATGCAGTCGTTGTGAAATCTCATTGGCTAATGAAGGTTTTGTCCGAGAGGGTCTGGAAATACTCTGTGGAAATTGCGCTGATTAATAACTCGAGCACTCGAAACCGACGAGCCAGCAAAACAACCACGCATGTGGTTATAAAGCAAGAGATAAGACAATTGTAAAGATGTCAGTTTGTATGTCCAGATTCCAGAGTAGCAAGTGTAGCATCAGTGAAGCGCCGAGTTTTAGTACTTTCGCTTTTTCACAGCTGGTGATAACAAGCCTAGCAAGCAATGACTATATACGTACCCAGTGCGTAGTTTTTCGAAACGCCTCAATCTCGTTTCCAGAGCAACGTTGTTTGATTTGGACTGCAGCATGAAATGAAGGATTCTGGGAGATTCCACACGACAGCACACGCGCATGGGGAAATTTCTTGACATATGGTACATGGTGGAGCCTAGTGCTTTCCCTTTTGGGTGACGGAAAATCTCTTCGTTCCGAGCAGTAGGCCAAAAACAACATAAGCTGTGGCAACAAGATATGGGGACATTTGATAAATTTTACTAGCTTTCTTTGGTTTTTCCAACCTACGTTTAACACAAGTTCAAAACACTATCGAACTGTATGTGCTGTGCCTTATAATGCATGATAGTTCTTTTTCATGTAAGTAAATGGTTAACTAAGTTATTTTATTTTACAACAAACATACTGAGAAGGAAGAACATAAAGCTAAGATATGAGAAAGTTAAGGTGAAAGAGGAGCAGCGGTTTTCCCTAATGATCGATCGAGGGGCGAGATATGATTGCTATAAATAGCATATATAGGCCTGGATATGTGGTGCTCAATAGAGTATTTTCTCAATATCATTTAGTCTAAATCAAGATATGATAAGATAAATGTACATGCCGAAATTGCCCTATTTCACTATTACGTCACAGTTTGTTTACATGTTCAAGAAAAACACAAATTTATTGCAATTTATTGCATTTAAGAAAGATAAACCATTGTGTCTGTACATTTCAGGTAATTTTCAGAATGAAATTTGTGAAGTTCCCTTTGATTTTGGACTTTCAAAATCTGTGTTACTGTTGCATTGTGGGATTGAAGTGGGGGAAAACGAAATGTAAACAAACCGCATCTCAGGCCAGTTCTGACACCAGCGAACCTGTGAAACAAATTTGCTGCTACATTTCATTGTTCATGTGATCGTATAAATCAGTTATAACATAAAGTTGGTGGATTTGAATCTTTACCGGTAAAATAAATCACTTTTTGTTTATTAATACATTGAAAAACGTATGACGTAATAGTGAAATAGGGCAATTGATATAACAAGTTTTTGGATAACGAATCACAAGTACGTGCACTATCGATAGTGAACATTTCATTGGCTGCTCGTAATCACAAACTATTCAACAACTTTCTGTATGAATTAGCTCTGTCCACGGTATGGCGCCTTGCACTGTAAAGTGTAACAGATAAATGGTTTGAAATTAGGTCTGGAAATACGCTTTCCGAGGGTCTAGATGGACCGGGAGATGGACCCTCTAATTAGATTTTTACTAGTGATATTAATATATACAAGAATTGGAATTTTAAAAGTAAAATCCTGCAACAAACAGGATGAAAAATTGGGCAAGACGAACCTACTCGACAGGTAACTCTGTAAATAAGTAAAATGCCGGGGCGGGAATTGGAGCGTAATTCGGGAATGGGGCATTGTCGTTATCTGTTCCTTGTCAAATTTCGAATAAATTATATGATGTTGGCAATGTTCCTACCTTGCATTGTACTTGACTACACCTCCTGGGGCGATCATAATCATCATATTATCCGTGGTAACTTTATGAAAACTTCCCTTTTTAGCATTTACAAAATATGAATCGGGCATCCAGATCTTCCCCATGACGGTGTTGCTCAGGGCCATTGTTTTATTTAGCCCGTGATCCAGTCGATCATCGACCCACTGTTGCCTCAGAAATATGTCCAAGGAGAAGTCCTGTTTTGGTGGAATAGAAAGAGACACTGAGCCATTATTTGCTTCATCGAATAGCAATAATGTGGAATAGAATCTAGCACCATCAGTGGATACCGTGTTTCTTACCATGTTAATAACATCGATAGAGTCGATAGACAACACCCAGAATCCTATTTTGACATCCACAGGACCACCTAAAACAAGACAAAAATGTTTGATGTGTATATATACCGCCAGTTAATTTGTAATTAATTTGTAACTAAAACAGCTAATTATCCTATTTCACAATTACTTTGTGTCTATTACATTATAGTTATTGGCTGCGGTCGCATTTGAGCATAACACTAATGTTAGCACCAAATTGTTGGATTTTAGAATTATAAACAATTCTGAACTAAGCTCGAATGCGGCCGCGGCCATTGTTGTGAACTGGTTATGAAATTCGGCAAGTTTCTTGTTATATATTTTTTCTCTCTATATCCTTTTCCTTGACCGTGCACAAAACACAAAAGGTTTTGAAATGTATATCAATGACTAACCAATAGGAACATTTGGGTTAATACGTAAAACAAAACAATGTGCACGGTAATGGTTCGTTCGCTTTGTAGATCCTTTATGAAGTTCATAGTTCTAACAATTATGATTACATTGCACAAAACGTTGACCTAATCGTGAAAAAGGGTAATTTAAATTATTGAGTGACTGAGTTCGTACGGGTTACGAAAAACTGGGATATTCGTGGAAGTTTCATTTTCCAGTCTTCGATAAGTTCAGTGTACAAATATATTTGCCTGACCAGTTGGGGTTTTGTGAGAAAAAAAATCAAACTTTGTATATACAAGTATAAATGCTTTATTTGTCCAAGTACAACTTGTTTTCCTTGTTGAGTTTCGTTATTCTACGCTAGTGCATAATATTTATTGACACACTTGACTGCTACATTACACTACTATTTTACAATACACCATACTAAACACAACACAAGGGAACAATACGAAACGAAACGAGACGCAATGCAACAATTTTTTTAGATAACTGAACAGGCCAACAACTTGGAAAGAACTTTCATGTTAACATTTCATGAAAATAAAATAAAAAGTATACGACAAAGGGAAAATAAAAAAATTAAGGTTTGAAATGTCCCTCCCACTGTCCTTAAAATGGTTACACGCACATAAATGTTTAATTTCAATCCCTGAACGAAAATGTTGTTCCGATCACGATAAACATACCTTCATAATTAGGACGCAGCCGCGGATCGTAGCTGTCTTTATCGAGTAGGACATCCAAAATCTTTGACATGGTATTGTTGGGTCTAAAAGGTAATAAAGCTGTTACATTTATGTCAATATAGAGAAACTGTTATCTATCAGCCATTATCATGACTAGTGTCCGTGACTTTCCTGCGCAGTTAGAACCCAACAGGGTATTTAGCGCAGTAACATTCAGATTCAGATTCAGATATAGCAAAGATGAAAATGATCAAATAGTTCATTCGAATAGCAGGAGGTTGTCGCCATCCAAATTTATTCTATTGTTTCTTCTTACTTGGATCTGTATCTAAGTTGGAAAAGTAAACTTAATGAATATTTAACCATAGCAATAATCTTATCTATAAATTCCCCAATGATCAATTATTGTAATAAAACATACAGACATTAGATTGCCCATAGGTGGGAACTGATTTGAATGGTTGGCAGCGTGAACGGGGTGAACGGGTGGTGATCTACTGAGAATTATTATTTTTAAAACACTTGTGATTGATGTTTTGATAACTGAGCGTAGCACTGAGGAATTAAAGTACCCAGCTCTGGTTTATAATAAACCGATACATGTGTTATTACAGAATATTTCTAACTTCGCAATAGTTTATGATATTTTATCCGATATTTCATACGGCAGCCTTTTTAGCAGCACACCTCAGACATCCTAATTATCGGGAAAGATATGTAAATCACTCTAAATTGGCAGCCAAGATTTTTTTTAAAATTTACACTTAAATATATAATTACCACTTACGTTTAGCTTTTTAGATTTCAACACAAATTGAGGATAAGCAATTGTTGGAGTTTATCAAAACTATTATTTTGAAAAAGCAAAGGTTTATGTTTCTTTATAACAGTTTTAGCAGGCGTTAAGATGTAAGTAGATCTCATTATTATAACCGAATTGTTTTGTGAAACCAACGTATCATATCGAGTCCTGTTACTCATCAGTAACAAACGAATTCCTATATCAACAGAGTCAGTTCAAACTTGGAATCTACGGAGCTCGGATTGATGTTGTCGAAACTTTCCTTCAAATTTCTCCAATCCCGTTTATAGATAGCCATTGTCAGTTGAAGTGAAGTAATAAGGATAAAAAGAGATAAATCTAAATCGGCAATACAACTGTTTGCTCTTTCTATTTTTATTTGTAACGATATGTGTGGACCAACAATTGCAATGAACTATTTGCAGAGTATGTGAAAAAGTATTAAAAGAATGCATGAATGCTTTATTAATTCAGTTCTATAACTTTGAAACCATGTTCAAAAATGTATTTATTTGTTTTTCCTTTTTCTATTAGCATTATCGTCAACAAATATTTTTCAAGAGTGTGTTGGCCGCAATGTTTGTAAGTAATAACAATAATAATAGTAAAGAAATTTCAGGAACTTTCAGTTCGGCTTCAATAATCAGGCAAGTGCAGCTGGCACAAATACAATTACAATCATAACTTTTTCTTGTAAGGAACAAACAATAGACGTACGCAGCTGCATAGCTGAAACAAGAAAATATTTTTACTAAAAGTACAAGAAATATAAGGTTCTCTTCTTTCTTGATATCGGTGGTATTGCTGTTGAACGTACAACCTTTTTTTATCAGTTTCCAGTGCTTGTTCAAATCTGAACTATATTTTAAGATTTTGTACCACATTCATGAAGTGGCTTTCAACAAGATAACATTGGCAAGTATTCTTAGTTCGTCTGATAATGTTGGCCGTTTTTATCCTAGAGACGGATAATCCGTCCAGACGAAGAATCTAAGATAGTTTGTCTTCACAGACGCACAACAGAGATAATTCGTCTGGACACATAATCCGCCTTCGTGCCCGTACGCGCGTATTTATACTCAGACGAATAATCAGACGCATAAAAAAGCTTGCCCATGTTCGTCCAGACGGATTATCCGTCTCTAGTATAAAAACAGCCATTAAACTATCAGTTTATTTAATCCCGAAACTACAACTTAAATCGAGAACAACGTTATGTATCTTTAGACAAAGCGGTGTTGTGAATAAATGACAAAAGTTATCAGATGTCCTTAAGCTGTTTATCATTGCGAATGGGTTTCTTTTCTAATTTCCGAATGGTACTCCCTCAAATTGGGAACGGAGATTATTATATTGTAAATTAAACCAAACAACAACTAGGCTGCTATTTCGGAAGAAGGAAATATCTTCCAAATTTAGACATTCGAATTCTCGAAAATAATATTATTTTGATCTTTCATGAACTGTGTTAAACATTCAGTAGAAAAGGACGAAAAACCGAACATGTCTGTTTTCGTTCTTTTTGTTATTCTCATGATCTGATCGATATTAGTAAACTGCTTGTACAATTGCCGGTATAGTTCGAACGCGTTCTATCACTCTGTATGCAATGATAAATTTTCAGTGTTGTTATTTTTATAAAGATATATACATTTATATTTCAAACGTACTCACCGAACTTTCTGCGTGGATACAACTCCAAGTTTCAGAACAAGTACTGACAACCATAGCAGATTATTAACCGTCATGGTAAGTCTTCACCTTTCTCTCAGTAAACCTACAACTGGAATTATCAATTCGCCATTAATTAGTGACTGTTGATCTAAGGTTACTTGCTATCACTAGATCAGATTTTCTAGTCAGGTGGACTTGAGATAAGTGTGGATTTGAATCTTAGGAGGTGATTCGCATAATTGAAGAGAGCGAGAAAAAATTCGAGGATCGCACAATCAGCATTTCAGCGGTAAATAGACTATAAGGAGCATTAACACAAATATTCCTAATAACTTGTATAGGGCATAAAAAGTCAATATATAGAACGTTTTTGTACCATGCATTTCTCCGTTGTCTACAACACTTCAATCTTGTAACCTGTTCCTTAGTTGTGCACAAAACTGGTGTTTGACTGAGATCTCGCTGCTATATCTAAACATCGATTGTTGTTCTATGAAAACAGTTCGTATTACATCTGACTACCAGTACGTGCCCGTTCATTTAATCAATGGTGACTGAAATTAATAGATGCTTTGCTAGAAGCAACTCTACTACAAACAAGACATTGGCTTCAGCCAATCAAGACAAGCAGTTTGAATTAACTGTGCTCGCCATAACAAAACACAAATTAATTATTTGTAGTATACGGAATTCCTAATTTGAGAGGTTCCACATCGTGAAACAATTTTATGTTAAGAATTTGATAAGAAATGAAATATCGCTTGCTCGATTCGTTCGTTTTATCACACACTACCATGCTAACTTACTTGAAAATCACTAGCATTTCAAGA
The DNA here is from genome assembly GCA_025505405.1 of Epizoanthus rinbou. Classification (NCBI taxonomy): domain Eukaryota; kingdom Metazoa; phylum Cnidaria; class Anthozoa; order Zoantharia; family Epizoanthidae; genus Epizoanthus; species Epizoanthus rinbou. The sequence goes on from JANVCH010066445.1 coordinate 10,060, forward strand.
AAAGGAAATTTCATTCACTATACCGTTTTTAATTAGGAATAGTGTGCTAGGTAATAATATCAAAACAAAAGTAAGGTGTTGTATTTGTGTCAGGTTTTGTTGCTAAAACCTTATGCAAAATAAAATCTTAACTTCAGAACCGTCAATCTTGTCCATGACGGATCATGGTGTGCCGAAATCGCTTAAAACCTTCCTAGATATCTAGTTCTAGTTAAACCCCACAGACACGTTTCAGCCAGTTTTCTGCATGTCTTCAAAACGAAAATAAATTGTTTTCTACGCACCTTTCTTAGTACAGTTGACTTCATTCGGAGATATCCTGCACGTTTCAAAGAAGTCAGTTAGAAATAACAAAGTTAGAAAAAAGTATATAAGGAAACAAAATAGAAAACATGGAAAGAAAGACAATCTTATGCCTCTCACTTCTAATTGCCTAACGATCTTTAATTGTCCTCAATGAATTCCGAAATAACTTATGCAAACACAACACTGCCAAATGTAATTCTAACTTGACTGCTTAGATTTGCTTATCACAGTCTCATCTGGTCCCGGTTGTTCAAAGAGTGGATAGCGCTATCCAGCGGATAAGTACCGGTTAGCTATTTAGCGCGTTTTATCCGCTGGATAAGGATTTATTTGCTGGATAGCGTTATTCCCTCTTTGAACAACCCTGGCCTGGTAAATAACTGAAAGAAATTTAATCAGTTATATTTTCCTACTGTTTCCTATTCCAACACCGTACACTCTTCATCCGATTACCAACTCGTCAGTGAGTCGTGGTGATGCTGCAACTTGCACAGATGCCTGGTTTGGAATTTCTCTTAGTAATCATATCACCCTCGCCAAAACTGTAGAAATTATGAACATTCCTGTCGCAGGAAACTTTCAACGCATGCCGGATTAATCATCCAATAGTTTTGATTGACAGTTTTCGGTTTAAGAACTCATAAATGAGCGATCTTGGGTTTTGGAGAGCGACAACAGATAATTGTGGTAGTTTCATCTTGACATGATCAATTATATAAATTGTTCCATTGTTATAAGAAAACCCTCTTATTTTACTACCCGGAAAAGATTCAGAGAAGACAAAATACCTACCCTTCGATTCGTCTTGATTTTGTTGCAAATGCGGACTAGAAATATCATTCTTAAAGACACAGTTCGGACCACAGATGTCAAAATATTAATGTGTGGTTTACTTGAAATAATAAACTTCATAGGTTGGTGGCGAAAATAAACAGACGGCCAACCTCCAGAAATTCAAAACTATTATCAACCATTTGTACTAGTACTGAAGATAAGAACCTTTGTGCCTTTGTTGTTATTGGCTAATGGAGTCTTGCTTCATTTACTGTCTTACCAATAGCATTCCAATTCGAATAAACTAATACAAGATTAACGATAAAGATAAATTATAGTAAGTAAGAAACAACTCGTATGGCTGCACTAACATAAATATATGACTCGAAAAACCAAGCCTCCTATGTAAAATTTGTTTTGATCCTATCGTAAGTCTAACTATGCTTATGATGTATTCACCAATAGAGTCAACACAAGTCTAAGACGGCGAAAAAACTAACAGATGATAAGTGTGGCAAGGTCAAGCAATGCACACCGTCCATTCTATATATTTTATTGTCTTGTGATTGTTTCATAGGTATGCATATGAACCCACATTGATGTGTTCAAAACTTGCCCAGCGATTACTCGACCGTGAAGAGAATAGCACCATACGTTTTTAAAATAAACTTGTACTATAATAACCGTCTGTTAATGTGGTTTCCATTTATTGTTCAGTATTCAATATATCTGGTGTTTACGTTGCACATTGCAAGACATCGAGCATTGCTTTTGGAGAGGATATAGTTCGTTTTAATTTCACAACTTTTGTTACATGACACTTTCTATATTTAATCCCTAGATTTAACCTGAAATTTGTTCTATTATCACCCCCGAGTTTAAAACATTTACCAATTAACTACTTATCGTTCCGTTTTAATACATGGTGTTAAAGACCCGTAGAATCAATACCTTTGTAGTCACAACTCGCGGTTTATACCTTTGTATTGTCATTAAAAATAGATACAGCAACGAGACTGCCTGCTAGTAAAATTTGGAAATAAATGTCGACAGCTGCACTCGCTTTGCAGGAGATGAAATTGACAACACTTGACATTCCACTTTTGCTTATAATATTCTAATGAGTTTGCATGTGGTCATTCACCAACAATATAAGAATACTATATTTAGTACCATATAACCATGGTTTCACAAATAATAGGTGTTAATTAAGGGATCACATGGAATAATGCGGTATTTCCTTCAAATTAACAATCGCTTTCTCAATTATCCTTGCATTTTCTCGCCACCAGTGCTCTGTCAGCTCAATACCGCCGACGTTACAACCACTGCAGCAACCAATAAGGTTTGATCACAGACTGCGAGCGACAAGCACCAGCTCTTAGTGAAGACGTCTTGCTGCGAGGGAACATTTGCATTTGCGCCAGGCTAATACTGCGATAATGGTAAATATATTATTAATTTAAAAGATAATCTATAATGTTTGTTAATGTCACAGTTAAGTCTTAGAGAAGCTGACTCACTCACGCAAAGGGTAATCAGCGGCTGCCTGGAGGAGGACCATGTGCACAACCGCAGGACTACACATTCCGTGATAAGAATTCTGACACATTCTAGAATCAGATATTTCTCAAGGAAGAAATTACACTCTGTGGCGATTTTAATGCTAGAACTGGTAAGTATAGTGACACAGTCGAAAGTAAAGGAAACTGGTTTATATCAGATGAGCTTAATTTGACAATATAATTTATTAATCAACAATATTTGTAAATCACAAATTTAAAAATCTTAAATGGGAATAAAACCTGGTGATTCTTTAGGAAAACCAACATTCCATGGTTATAACGGAGTAAGTTTAGTCGACTATGTAATTATATTTTGTAGTAAGCGAACCAACATAACTACCTGATCACACAGACAAATCACAGCATGGTTTTCAAAGGGAAAATCCAATTTGGAGTAGAGACAAGGAACAAATTTTACTGGAAATTAAAAACGTGCTCCAAATCAGTTCCTTTGGGAAGAAGGATCGAAACAGCGCTTTCAAGAAGCATTAACTTCACACGAGTAAACTTCATCTATTTCAGAATTCCTAATTTCTAATTCAGTTTCTTTCAACAAAATTGGAGCAGACAAAGCACTCACACTATTTGAGAATATCTTGATCACCTGAGCAGCGTAAAACGAAGACGTTAGTCAAATTTAAAACTCAGAGATCCTTTGAATCTCTCAATTAGAGAACAATATCATATTTTTTTGAGAAAATACGAATTTTTGTTGGGTCAGAAAATAGATAATTATTCAGCTACAAACACAATCTTGAGAAAGAATATAATTTGCAATAATGTTAAAGGTTTTGCAATCAGCAAATGATTCCTTTTTAAATAATAATTATGAAGTACCCCCTATTACTGAACATCAGTGGGTTTAGTTTCCAATCACTTCATGCTGATGTTGCAGGAGAAGACACAGAACTTGATCTAAATGAGAATTTGGCAAAGTTAGCAACTTACAAAGCGATCTTGACTATCCCATTTCAGACAAAGAATTATTCTCGCTTGCAAAAACTCTGAAAAAAGGAAAGCTTGTGGAATGGATAACATAAGTAATGAAATGATCAAAAATAGCATATTTCTCCTTACTGAAGTTTAGAAGAAACTTTTGAACAGTGGTTCGTTTCCAGAATCTTGGAGTTTAGGTGTCACAACTCCGATATACAAATCTAGTTCAAGAAATGACCTGGTAACTATAGAAATATCGAGTTGCCTGGGAAAAGATTTTCTGTACTATTTTGAACGAAAGAGTACTAAATTATTATGACAAGAAAAACATTATTCATCAAAATCAAGTAGGTTTTACGCCTGGTATTAGAACTAAGTGATCGTATTTTTACTTTGCGAGCACTAATAGATAAATATGTTCATTCTATTAAACAAGAAAAAGTATACACATGTTTTATTGTTTTTAATTAAAAAAAGGATTTCGATAGTATTTGGCACAAAGATATACTGTTTAAACTGTTATCTGTAGGAATCGGAAATAACTTTTATAATGTTATAAAGATATATATTCGAAGACGCGTTGTAGAATAAAACTAAATTCACACCTAACCGATACTTTTAACTCTAACAGATTCGTGAGACAGGTAGGGTGTGTCGTGAGTCCTGCATTATTTATTTATTTTTAAATGAGCTAGATTGTCCAGACGTTGATCCCTTTTTACTTCCAACTGGTACAAGACTTAGCTGTTTATTATATATGCAGACGATCTACAGTATTACTTTCACACTCTCAACAAGGCTTGCAAAATGCTATAAATGGAAACGCCATTTTGCGATAAATGGAAAATGCAGCTAAAATAATAATAATTTTTCAAAACTCAAAAGAAATGTTGAAAATCTCTTAATTCTCATTTTATTTACAAATGCAATGAAAACACTTATCTCGGAATCGAAATTACCTCCACCGGAAACTTTTCTTTGGCGGTAGATGCTCTGAAAGAGAACGCTTTACATGCACTATATATGCAGCTAAATGTCTCTTAATTTTTTCTTTACCGGCTAAAACCAAAATCGCCGAGAAACATTTTGACACTCTAATAAAACGTATTGTTCTATATGGTTCGGAGGTGTGGCTTATTCAAAAGGGGAAGTTGGCTCCTATACAAAGCTGGAGCAGAAGAAGTCAATCTTCGTTGCTGCAAACTTTATCTCGGAGTAAATTCCAAATGTTCAAATAATGCCTGTAGAGCGGAATTAGGCCCAACAATGCCTTGAAAATTAACAACTAGCGCAATTGCAAAACTAACTTCGTGTCTTACTATAAAGAATTATTACTTACATATAATAATGGCAAAGACACCAACTCACGATCGAATATAAATCAATTATATTGTAAATCAATATATATAAATCAATTATATTATATTTTAGTATATCAATTATATTATAAATCAATTGTATTGATTATATTGGTTGTTCTTGTTCTATATAATTAGGTGGCACTTTAATTTGGAGCCCAGCTCTGTAGTGCTCGCCTCGCCGTTAATTATAATTATTTCTATTTTATTGTATTGTCATTTGTTTCCACTATTATTTTTATTATTTACTACGGCGGAAGTTGAATAAATAAATTAATACCGTACCATACCATACCGTACTATACAATGCAATACAGTACAATTTAATACAATACAATGTAATACCATACCATACCATACCGTACAATATAATACAATACAATACAATACAATACAATTCGAGTTCGAGCGAATTCGAGCAAGTGAGCACCCTCCAACATTTTGCAAGCAATTCGAGCAAGGGCCAAATATAAATAGGCAATCGGCAATACGACATTTTAATAAGAAAGTGTAACTCGTCTTACCGACAGTACTGCAATTTTCACAGGTATGATACGTCCACTGTTCAGCTCACCAATCATTTTAATATTTTGTATTTTGATATAACCATTGTAATGTAACTTAAGTAACTTTGTAAATAATTTTATATTTTTATCACTATGTAAATCAACGTAATTCACTTTTTACTGCTAAGTTGGATACTAAAGTCTATTATCATCATCAACATTTATTCAATCAAATTCAGACATACATAAATCAAACTCATTTACGTGAAATCATATTGGTTAGCCTCAAACACAAAAGAACAAATGTCTAACAGAGTGTAATAGAACATTTTCAAGCGCGAACCAAAAAAATATTCGATCTACAATACGTGCAGAACACTAGATACACAGTGAATGTACGTGGCTGTTGCTATATATGGTGATCATGAGCGGCGAGTCAGCTATTTGTTGTTGTTGCTGTTATTGTTGTTGTTGCTACTGCTGTTGTTATTGTTATTGTTGTTGCTGCTGTTGTTGCTACTGTTGTTGTTGTTGTTGTTGTTGCTGCTGCTGCTGTTTGTTTTAAAATATTGCTTTCCAAATTTTGGCTATTTCAGCCGGCAAGTATGAGCAATGCCAAATATAAGGAAATGTATCAGGAAGTTACAAACAAAATTATATTTCTTGATTTAATTACAACTGTTGAGTTACCCCAGTCTCCCTCGCATGCAGCCGTTCTTTCGGCTCGTCACGCAATGCTCAACGGTTGCTGACTTTGAATAACATTCCTTCCATGAATTTAGCCTGGATTTAGATTTGGGGAGGCAGCATTGCGTGACCAGCCGAAAGACAGCTGCTAGGGAGGCTATTGAATCAATTTCTGTTTGGAATTTTAAATGCAGCCAGACCCTGCAAACCACGAGAAGCAAAAGTTATAAACAAATATATCAAATTTGATCAATCATATGATATATCTCTTCCAGATTAGTTTTAGTTAGAAATACGGATGGTTTAGTGTGTCGTGGTTGCATGGCACCGAATCGGGAAGATCTCTGTCTCCCAACCAGAAGGTCCCGGATTCAATCCCCGACCGTGCCGAGGTTTAGCTAGGGTTGTATTTGTGCGACCTTCTTTCGCTACAACGCCTGTGGATACTGGATATAGAGATGTTACGTAATCAATCTTCCACATGTAATTTTTAACAGTTATTCGAATCAAATAACTGTTTTATAATAAATCACCACAATGTTTTATGAATATGATTTTTATACTTGACTTCTGCGGTTTCTACTAGATTTTCAATCTCTTCTTCTGTCATTTCAACAAATCGAGATGCTGCCATCTTGAGTGTTCTAGCTAGCAACAACAGGTATAATGTGATTATAGCCCAGTTGACGAACCAATCAAACTGCAGCATTTGCGTTATACCTTGTGTTGATTATTATAACAAACATTATTGCCAGAAATCGCAAATACGGGCATTTTTTAATACCAACTATGGATTTTCTTATCAGACAAATAAAAGCGATTGGTAACCACTCAGTGTAGAGACTGAGCTCGACGACGATTTTTAAGGAATTCAGTTATAATATCACTTCTGCTTCCACTGCCAATCATCAATCATAGAGATAGTGCTGCGTGTTTATAGTTGACTTCTGTATTTTTGTCAGTAATCTGTGTTTATATATGATTGTTATAAAATAGGGAAGATATAACGCGCGCTCTGATTGGCTAACAGATGGCAAAATGAGTGTTTATATATTGAGGATAACGACACTCTAGATATAACGCGCGCTCTTGAAACATTTCCTATTTTATAAAAGCAATATAAAACGGCTGCTTGTGTCTA
>JANVCH010066446.1:0-10741 GCA_025505405.1 Epizoanthus rinbou
CTACTGTAGTCGATGCAGCTGCAGTAGTGGCTGGTTCCTTTGTACTACCGGTGATTTGTTCTACTGTAGTCGATGCAGCTGCAGTAGTGGCTGGTTCCTTTGTACTGCCGGCGATTTGTTCTACTGTAGTCGATGCAGCTGCAGTAGTGGCTGGTTCCTTTGTACTGCCGGTGATTTGTTCTACTGTAGTCGATGCAGCTGCAGTAGTGGCTGGTTCCTTTGTACTACCGGTGATTTGTTCTACTGTAGTCGATGCAACTGCAGTAGTGGCTGGTTCCTTTGTACTACCGGTGATTTGCTCTACTGTAGTCGATGCAGCTGCAGTAGTGGCTGGTTTCTTTGTACTGCCAGCAATTTGTTCAACCGTAGTCGATGTCTTTGTTGTTGTGGCTGGTTCTTCTGTAGTGGCAACAATTTGTTCAACTGTAGTCAATGCAGCTGTAGTGATGGCCGGTGTCTCTGAACTACTAACAGGTTGTTCGACTGTAGTTGATGCAGCTCGGCTAGAAGCTGGTGTCTTTGTGCTGCCAACGACTTGTTGATCTCTAGTCGATGCATCTCCAGTAGTGGTTGTTGGCTGTGCAGATTTATTTTGTGCACCTATATCGATGGCTTCCGTAAAGTTTTCAACTTTTATCATTGGAGTAGCCGCTGTTTCAGTTGTGGCTGAAGTTTGTGAACTAACAACAACTTGATCGCCTGTTCTAGATGTAGCCGCGGTAGGTGTCTCAGTACTTCCAACGATTTGTTTGACTGTAATCGATGCAACTCCAGCGTTGGTTGATGTCTCTGTACTGCCAACGATTTGGTCGTCTGTAGTCGATGCAGGTGCAGTGGTGACTGGTTCCTCTGTAGTTGCAGCAATTTCTTCAACTGTAGTCGATGTCCCTCGTGTGGTGGTTAGTTCTTCTACACTACCTGAGATTTGTTCAACTGTAGTCGAGTCAGCTGCAGTAGTCGCTAGTTCCTCAGTACTGGCAGCAATTTGTTTAACTGTAGTCGGTGCTGTGGCAGTAGTGGCTGGTTCAACTGTACTGCCAGCGAAATGTTCGACTGTAGTCGATGCAGCAGCAGTAGTGGCTGGTTCCTCAGTACTGGCAGCAATTTGTTTAACTGTAATCGGTGCTGTGGCAGTAGTGGCTGGTTCAACTGTACTGCCAGCGAAATGTTCGACTGTAGTCGATGCAGCTGCAGTAGTGGCTGGTTCCTCTGTACTGGCAGCAATTTGTTCAACTGTAGTCAATGCAGCTAAAGTGGTGGCTGGTTCCATTGTACTGCGAGCAATTTGTTCAACTGTAGTCGATGCACCTGAAGTGATGGCTTGTTTCTTTGTACTGCGAGCAATTTGTTCAACTGTAGTCAATGCAGCTGAAGTGGTCGCTGGTTCTTCTGTACTGCGAGCAATTTGTTCAACTGTAGTCGATGCAGCTGCAGTGATGGATGGTTTCTCTGTACTGGCACGACTTTGTTCAACTGTAGTCGATGCAGCTGCAGTAGTGGCTGGTTCCTCTGTACTAGCAGCAATTGTTTGAACTGTAGTCGATGCAGCTGCAGTGGTGGCTGGTTCCTCTGTACTGGCAGCAATTTGTTTAACTGTAGTCGATGCAGCTGCAGTGATGGGTAGTTCGTCTGTACTGGCAGCAATGTGTTCAACTGTAGTCGATGCAGCTGCAGTAGTGGGTGGTTCCTCTGTACTGCGAGCAATTTGTTCAACTGTAGTCGATGCAGCTGAAGTGGTGGCGGGTTCCATTGTACTGCGAGCAACTTGTTCCACTCTAGTCGATGCACCTGCAGTGGTGGCTCGTTTCTCTGTACTGCGAGCAATTTGATCAACTGTAGTCGATGCAGCTGCAGTGGTGGATGGTTCCTCTGTACTGGCAGCAATTTGTTCAACTATAGTCGATGCAGCTGCATTAGTGGCTGGTTCCTCTGTACTGCCGTAGATTTGTTCTACTGTAGTCGATGCAGCTGCAGTAGTGGCCGGTTCCTCTGTACTGACGGCGATTTGTTCTACTGTAGTCGATGCAGCTGCAGTAGTGGCTGGTTCCTTTGTACTGGCAGCAATTTGATGAACTGTAGTCGATGCAGCTGCAGTGATGGATGGTTCCTCTGTACTGGCAGCACTTCGTTCGACTGTAGTCGATGTTGCTCTTGTGGTGGCTAGTTCCTCTGTACTGCTGGCGATTTGTTCAACCGTAGTCGATGTCATTCTTGTTTTGGCTGGTTCCTCTGTAGTGGCAGCAATTTGTTCTACTGTAGTTGATGCAGCTGTAGTGATGGCCGGTGTCTCTGAACTACTAACGAGTTGTTGGACTATAGTTGATGCAGCTCCACTAGTGGCTGGTGTCTTTGTGCTGCCAACGACTTGTTGAACTCTAGTTGATGCATCTCCAGTAGTGGTTTTTGGCTGTGCAGATTTATTTTGTGCACCTATCTCGATGGCTTCCGTAAAGTTTTCAACTTTTATCATTGGAGTAGCTGCATTTCCAGTTGTGGCTGAGGTTTGTGAACTAACAACAACTTGATCGACTGTTGTAGATGTAGCTGCAGTAGTGGCTGGTGTCTCAGTACTTCCATCGATTTGTTTGACTGTAGTCGATGCAGCTCCAGTGGTGACTGATGTCTCTGTACTGCCAACGATTTGTTCGTCTTTAGTCGATGTAGCTGCAGTGGTGGCTGGTTCCGCTGTTGTGGCATCACTTTGTTCAACTGTAATCGATGGAACTACAGTGCTGGTTGGTTCCTCTGTAGTTGCAGAAATTTGTTCAACTGTATTCGATGCAACTGCAGTGGTGGTTCGTTGCTCTGTACTGGCAGCAATTTCTTCAACTGTAGTCGATGTCGCTCGTGTTCTGGCTAGTTCCTCTGTACTACCTGCAATTTGTTCAACTGTAGTCGATGCAGCTGCAGTAGTGGCTGGTTCCTTTGTACTGGCAGCAAGTTTTTCAACTGTAGTCGATGCTGTGGCAGTAGTTGCTTGTTCCTCTTTACTACCTGCGATTTGTTCAACTGTAGTCGATGCAGCTGCAGTAGTCGCTAGTTCCTCAGTACTGGCAGCAATTTGATCAACTGTAGTCGATGCAGCTGCAGTGGTGGATGGTTCCTCTGTACTGGTAGCAATTTGTTCGACTGTCTTCGATGCTGCTCCATTGGTGGCCGGTGTATCTGTACTACTTACGATTTGTTCGACTGTAGTTGATGCAACGCGACTAGTTGTTTGTGTCTTTGTACTGCCAACGACTTGTTCAGCTCTAGTCGATGTATCTCCAGAAGTGGCTGGTGGTTGTGTAGACTTCTTCTGTGCACCTATGTCGATGGCTTCCGTAAAGTTCTCAACTTTTATCATTGGAGTAGCTGCTGCTTCACTTGTGGCTGAAATCTGTGTACTGACGACAACTTGTTCGCTTGTTCTAGATGTAGCCGCAGTAGTTCCTGGTGTCTCTGTACTTCCAACGATTTGTTCGTCGGTAGTTGTTGCAGCTTCATTTGTGGCTGGTGTCTCTGTACTGCCATCGAATTGTTCGACGGAAGTCGACAGACCTTCAGTAGTGTCTTGTGGCTCGGTACTGACAACAGGTTGTTCGGATGCTGTTGATCTAGCTCCAGTAGTGGCTGGTGACCCAGTACTGACAACAGTTTGTTCTGATTCTGTCGATGCAGCTCTAGTAGTTGCCGGTGACTGTGTACTGACAACAATTTGTTCGCCTGTTGTAGATGTGACCGCAGTAGTGGCTGATGTCTCAGTACTTCTACCTGTTTGTTTGACTGAAGTCATTGTAGCTCCAGTGATAACTGGTGTCTCCGTACTGCCGACGATTTTTTCGACTATAGTCGATACAGCTCTTGCGGTGGATGTTGTCTCTGTACTGCCAACAATTTGTTCGCCTGCAGTCGATGCAAGTCCAGTGGTAGCTGGTGTCTTTGCACTGTCAATAATGGTTTCGATGGTACTTCTTCCAATGTCTATCCTAGTTGTTGATCGGGGAATAACTGTGGTTGTGGCGAGTGAGTCAGTGGATTCGTTTTGTGCTGGTATGTCAATTATTTCTGTGTAGTTTTCAACTTTGGATTTAACAGTTTTCTTGGGCTCTGGCGACGTTGAAAGATTTTCTATTGTACTAGTCGCTATGCCTGAAGTGGTTGGTTTGGTGTCAACCTCGCCGCCTTCACTTGTGGTACCCGTTGCTACACCTGCAGTGGTGACTGGTGATTCCATACTAACCACAACACCTTCACTTGTGGTACCCGTTGTTACACCTGCAGTGATGACTGGTGATTCCGTGCTAACCACAACACCTTCACTTGTGGTACCCGTTGCTACACCTGTAGTGGTGACTGGTGATACCGAACTAACCACGGCGCTTCCACTTGCGATAGCACTTGCTTTATCGGCAGTGGTGACTGGCAAACCAGTTCTCTCGATTGTTGGTACGCGACTTCCTTCCGTTGAAGGTACACCAGTGCTTTCTGTTGGTGGTAAACCAGTCTTCTCCTTTGTCGATACACCAGCACTTTCTGTTAAATCAGATATCTCCTTCGTTGAAGCAGTTGTTACTTGTGGTTTGGCAGTTGTTCGGCTTTCCTCTATTACAACCTCATCAGTAGCTACTTGTGGTCCGGCTGTAGTTCGGCTTTCCTCTGTTACTGCATCACCAGTTGTCACTTGTGGTCCGGCTGTAGTTCGGCTTTCCTCTGTTACTGTATCACCAGTTGTCACTTCTGGTCCGGCTGTAGTTTGGCTTTCCTCTGTTACTGCATCACCAGTTGTCACTTGTGGTACGGCTGTAGTTCGGCTTTCCTCTGTTACTGCATCACCAGATGTCACTTGTGGTCTGGCTGTAGTTCGGCTTTCCTCTGTTACTGCATCACCAGTTGTCACTTGTGGTCTGGCTGTAGTTCGGCTTTCCTCTGTTACTGCATCACCAGTTGTCACTTGTGGTACGGCCGTAGTTCGACTTTCCTCTGTTACTGCATCACCAGTTGTCACTTGTGGTGCGGCTGTAGTTCGGCTTTCCTCTATTACAACATCATCAGTATCCATTTGTGATCCGGCTGTAGTTTGGCTTTCCCCTGTTACTGCATCACCAGTTGTCACTTGTGGTCCGGCTGTAGTTTGACGTTCTTCTGTTACAACATCGGGAGTTGTTATTTGTGTTCCCGCTGTACTTAGGCTCTCCTCAATTACAACATCATCAGTAGCCAGCTGTGGTCCGGCTGTAGTTTGACTTTCTTCTGTTACAACATCGGGAGTTGTTATTTGTGTTCCGGCTGTACTTAGGCTTTCCCCTATTATAACATCATCAGTAGCCACTTGTTTTCCGGCTGTAGTTTGGCTTTTTGCTGTTGCAGCATCAACAGTAATCACTTGCGGTGCGACTGTAGTTCGACTTTCCTCTACTACCACATCATCAGTAGTCACTTGTGACCCAACTGTACTTTGGCTTTCCTCTATTGCACCGTCGGCAGTACTCACTTCCTCTCTGAATGTAGTTCGGCTTTCCTTAGTTACAACATCAGCAGTAGTTACTTGCGGTGCAGCTGTAGTTTGGCTTTCGTCCATTACAACATCATCAGTTGTCACTTGTGCTCCGGCTGTTGTTTTGCTTTCCTCAGTTTCTTGGTCACCAGTAGTGACTTTTGGTCTGGCTGTAGTTCGTTTTTCCTCAGTTACTCTATCAACAACTGTCGTTAATGGGACTAAAGTTGATTGGAAACGAGCGCCAACATCTGTCGCTTCAGTGAAAGTATCGACGTCTCCAGTGGCTCTTTGCCCATCCGTCGCTACAACTTGCTTAGCTGTTGATCTCACTGAAGTTGTTACTGTTATAGCTGTTTGGCTATCTTTAGTGGCAACATCAGCAGTAGTCACATACGGTTCATCTGTTGTTTCACTTTCAGTACTTGCAAGATAACCAGAAGTCATTGAAGCTCCGGCTGTTGTTTGGCCGTCCTTAATTGTAGCTTCATGGGTAGTCACTTCCGGTGCAGCTGTTGGTTTCTCTAACTCAGTTGTTACATCGCCTGTAGTCACTGAAGCGCCGGCTATTGATTGGCGTTCCTTAGTTACAGCTTCAACAGTAGTCGCTTGCGGTGCAGCTGTTGGTTTCTCCAACTCAGTTGTTACATCGCCTGTAGTCACTGAAGCGCCGGCTGTTGATTGGCTTTCCTTAGTTACAGTTTCATCAGTAGTCGCTTGCGGTGCAGCTGTTGGTTTCTCCAACTCAGTTGTTACATCGCCCGTAGTCACTGAAGCGCCGGCTGTTGATTGGCGTTCCTTAGTTACAGCTTCAACAGTAGTCGCTTGCGGTGCAGCTGTTGGTTTCTCTAACTCAGTTGTTACATCGCCTGTAGTCACTGAAGCGCCGGCTGTTGATTGGCGTTCCTTAGTTACAGCTTCATCAGTAGTCACTTGCGGTGCAGCTGTTGGTTTCTCCAACTCAGTTGTTACATCGCCCGTAGTCACTGAAGCGCCGACTGTTGATTGGCGTTCCTTAGTTACAGCTTCATCAGTAGTCACTTGCGGTGCAGTTGTTGGTTTCTCTAACTCAGTTGTTACTGTTTCAAACGAATCAGTTTCTTCAATTGCATACGTTGTCTCCAGTCTAGGCGTTGTTCCTACCGAACTAGTTGGCTCAGTTGCAGACGGTTCCTGCAAAGTAGTTGTTTCCACGGAATCAGTTTCTTCAGTTGCCAAAGTTGTCTTCCGTCTAGACGTTGTTTCTGTCAAACCGGTTAAACCCGCAGTCTCCGGACTAGTTGTTGTTTCTACCGAATCAGTTCGTTCAGTTCCAGACGTTGTCTTCTCTCTGGTTTCTGTTTCTGATGAACCAGTTAATGTGGTTGCAAATCTGTCTTTCTTTTCGATGATATCCCCAAGGGCAGTGGTTGTTTCAACCAAAACGTCTGTTTCTATTGGATAATCAAATATCGTATCAAAGTTTAGTTCATTTTCAGCCTTGACGATAAGTGATTATGGTGAACGTTCATCTCTTCACGCATTTGTGTAACTCATTTTGTATTAGGCAGTTAACATGTTCCGTTATTTGAAGAGCCTGTGTGACATTGTTACGCTCTGTACAGTTATTTGACAGACGTTAGAAAGAAGAGCTGAATTGTAGTTTGAGAGGGATTTGTTATTTAGAATTATTTCATTCCGTCGAACTTGAAGCTGATGTGATCACTGGTTGGTTGGTTGGTGAGTGATTGTAACGGTGTTAATCGTAATGATGTTACATTTCGCCCTACACACCGTTAACTGTTATTCCATTCTCTCTTTGTCATCAGTTGTAACCGCTCCTTGCAAATGACTTCTATATGACACATTTCTGATTACATTGCATTCAATTGCGGATTCATGTGGCTAACTACTATGATATGATACATTCTCTGTGGCTTAGACAATCTACCATTTACTGGTTATTGGTAAGAACATTTGTAATTTCGCAAGGTTTTCACGTGTCGTTAATCAAATATGAGGTAAATGAATATGTATTATCCTTTTAAATATTACTTATGAAAAATATCATAATCATCGTCGTGATTATCATTTTTAACATCATCGTCACCATCATTATCATCATCATTATCACTATTATCATTATCGTTATCATCATCATCAGAGAGGTTAACTCTGATCGACATAATTTAGGGAAAACCGAAGATCAATGAAAAAGAAACATGTAAAGGAACAAAACTAAACTGGCCCGATGATGTCCCCGCAGCATGTCAAAATTTGCCTCGCTGGTTATTAGCTTTGTTATTATTGCTTATACATTTCCTATAAAACACATTGGGTGATTCGAGTCAATTACCTACTTATGGCAGTGTGAAAGCTAACCACATTTCTCTACTGCTGCCTCCAAATGTAAGGCTAACAATCCAAGAAATAGGGCAGTTACAACATTTGGTCAATTGAAAATCAGAGGCATACTTGAGAATTCTATATATCATTGCTTCCAGGCGAAAGAGAAATTGAAAACTCATTCAAATTCTAGAAAGGAATTTGGTAAGTATTTATTGCTATAAGAAAGAGAACGTTTTCCTCTGAATAGCGATTTATCCGGTTGATAGCTCAGTTTTGCAGTCATGCCTATACTTCAGTGCTTTGACAACAAATTATAATTTTATATAAGTATTTTCACTGGCCAGAAAAATTATTGGTGTCGTTGGTAATATGAAAACCAATTGGCAAAATTATAGGATCTTGGAAAGCGATGAACCAAAATGAATGGCACACATTTCTCTTCATGTACGTGGTCCACAAGAACATCTTGGCAACATTTTTCTTTTATCTGACCACGAATTATTTATTATTGCACAATACTATCTGACTGGTTTTTGTACCTAATCGACAAACTATATTCCAAGAAAACCGCTTCGGTAGTGTTTTTAGCTTTTTTCTTAGTTAGTTGTACTTTTTACTTTGAAGCAGCAATAACTCATTTTCAAAAGTATAATGACGATATCAGCAACCATACTAACTTTTTTCGGCCGAGCCAAAAACATTTCAAAGAAATTGAAACCACTTGACTGATAAGAAGTATTGAATAAAACGGGACTCTGATCGTCCTCATCAACCTGATTTTCATTTTATGCCGGTCAGTGTAGCTTCTCTTTTTAGACCAAACCTTTCAAAAGGAAACACATCACGGACTATTTTGTTCTTGCTATCATGTGCCAGCTTGAACTCTAGTTCCCAATCGTAGAGCTTCTACCAAGCTATTTTCAAGGTACGCTCTTTCTTATCATCCTTCTTAATCAGTCTACCTAACGGTATAATATTAAAACAAATAACTAACTTGGTGTTGTGCTAGTCCTCTCTGCAGTATCGTCTGTAGGTTTTGCTGCAGTCGTCGATCGTAAGGTCCGAGTCGTTGAAACACTTGGGACAGCCGTATCTACAAAGTACAAGACCAGGAAATGATTAGTGTGAGCGAACAAGACTTTAATATCTATAAATAATATCTATAGCCAGTTTGATGATTCCAAAACACAGCATTACCTATGTCAACAGCAATTCCTCTACATAATGCATATTATATTCACCCTGTAAATTAACCACAAATTACCCCCAGATGTGTTAAGCGCTTTTCACTAAGACGTTCCAGCAAGCGAAAGTCAATACCTAAATGAATAACGAAACTTTGATAGCTGTTTTGATTCAAATGAAATCAATCTGAATGACAATATACCAGCATTATTTGTCATATAATATTTGTAAACTTAGTAGCTGTATATGCACCTTCAACTGAATCGGAACTTGTCGATAATACTGTTTCCACATCTCCAGTTGTTTCTTCACTTGGCGTCACTTTAGGACTTGTTGTTGTTTGTATAGCGATAGTTGTTTCTACACTTGTCGTCACTACTGAGCTTGCCATTGCTTGAGTTGTCGTCACTTCCTGGCTTGCCGTTGCTTGAGTTGTCGTCACTTCCGGGCTTGCGGTTGCTTGAGTTGTCGTCACTTCCGGGCTTGCCGTTGTTTGAATTGTCGTCACTTCCGAGCTTGCCGTTGTTTGAGTTGTCGTCACTTCCGGGCTTGCCGTTGTTCGAGTTTCGTTTGTTATCACGTCAGGTCCTGTCGCTGAGTATGCAGCATCAGTTGCCTTTATATTCTTTGTCTCGGTAGAACTTGAGGTAGGCTCCTGTTTTTGTTCAAGTATGCTAGTGGTTTCAGAGAAGAGCAGAACCTCAGCAGTAGCCGATGTGGCATCTGGTGAGGTACGTTTATCAGTTCTTGTACCATCACTGAGAGTAACAGTTGCCCTGTTAGTCGTGCGTGCCGTTGGATGGCTCGGGGTAGTAGTAGTGGTACCTGTTGCTGAACTTGTGCTTGTTGGTTCTTCTCCTTTTTGCTGTCTCTAGGAAGCAATAGTGATATGATAATATTAATAAGATGTTTCCTGCTAATGGAGTTATATCAAGGATTGTGTGCACGAGTTACAACTCTCCTTTTGATTCTTAACTTAATCTCCACATGTCCAACTGTTACAGCAGCTCGAGTGCGGGTAGCGCTTTGAATTTGTAAATTAGAGCGTTCCTGGGCCTCTTCCTGTGCTTCACAAAGCTTACATGCATACTCATCAGCATCGTCATGTCCTCGATAGAAAATTACTGTCTTTTTATACTATGAAACGGATCGAAATCCCTAATTGGTGATTGGTTCATTTATAGCGTACGCCCGAGGAAACATAGTGCTAGAAAACTATTAATATAATTGTGAAAGGTCACGAAAACAATACCTGTGATATTTCTGCTTCCATGTAATATACAAATAAAACACGACAGACTGAGCTGAGTGAAATTCTTACCATAATAATATATAGTCTCTGAGAATAAAATAGATAGATAAAAGGTAAAAGTCTTGTTAAAGTTTTCAATATTGATGGTGAAATTGCAAATGTTTTCGATCTAGTTGATCTTCATCTATTCGCTGAGAATAGGTCGACAAATATTATTGATCCTACGTACAGAAGGGTATTTTCGTGTACATACGGCATGGTAGCCACAGAGTAGATATAGGGGTCGTTTGTATCTCTATCACAATTATGGCTAAAAACACCTTTACTCTTTCCTATGGTGCTCAAGTTTGGAGTTTACGAATCTCACCCATTCAATCTTAAAGTGCGACTACGATCAAATCGTCGCGTACCCTTTTTTTCGGCGAATCAGTAGCTACCGTCCTGAAATGTAATTTCACCAAACCATTTCACCATATGATAAAGAAAAGTGCTTGTTTATA
>JANVCH010066457.1:0-10735 GCA_025505405.1 Epizoanthus rinbou
TTCTGCACTCAATTTCAAATGAACTGCACTCCTCTCGACCAATCAGAACTGAGAAATTTTTGTTACTGTATGATTAAGTTACATATAATATCAAAATAATTAAATACAAAATTTTTTTAAACAAGTCCAATATCCAGCAACACTTATTACCCAATTCCTATTCCTACACGGCACACGGCTGTTCCAAAAAGGTATATAACAAATTTAAGGTATATAACAAATTTAAGGTATATAACAAAGTATGTAACATACAATTGAAAAAGTTGTGCAATATTCGGTCCTCAAACAGAGTTCATACTCGTTGGGGCTTTTGAAATTCAACGACTTTGCATTACTTTTCCGTAATTTCTTGTATTTTCCATGACCTAATGTTGACCAATGTTGTTTAACGTTGTCAGAATATCTGAATTCAACAAGGAAAACAAGTTTCACTTTGTTAAAATAATGATGCATTAATTATTTTAACTGTATTTTCAAAACTTGCATCATTATACACAAAACCCCAACTGATCAGAAAAAACATATTTGTGTTCAGTGAACTTTGTTTTCCATGACTTTGCATGACTTAATTGGTCTGGAAAAAAAGAAATTCCAAAATTCCATGACTTTTGAGATTTTCCATGACCTGCATGTACAAACTGAAGTAAGGGAGAAAGTCAAAACACACACTCCAGAAAGGAAACCTATTTTTTCACCAGACACAGCCGCCCATACATGGTAACCTCATTCTTGACCACCTATCAGTTTGTACAACAACAATTTACGTACAGAAAATGAAACGATAGCAAAAGACAAAACAGGCAGAATATTTATTTCAAGTTGCTGCCCTCTTTCAGATATATTCTTAACAAAAAATGAAATTCAAAATGAAAATAAATGCACTTATCCGACGTTTCGAAGTCATCTTGACTCCATTTTCAAGGATTTTAATTTATGACGATTTCATCTCTCTTAAATGCAAGTGACTACAATAGAACAATAATTACATTTTTTGTAACATAATTGTTCTATTGTAGTCACTTGCATTTAGGAGAGATGAAATCGTCGTAAATTTAAATCCTTGAAAATGGAGTCAAGATGACTTCGAAACGTCGGATAAGTTCGTTTATTTTCATTTTAAATAATAATAATTATTGATAAAATCACAATCAGTACAATAATTTAATAATTGATGCATTGTCTCTGTTTTGATCTGTTCTTTTTCCCTCTTGTTTACAAGACGCTGTTTCCTCACGATTCAAGGTCTGTACATGTGGCAGCCTGCATGCTGTCCTGATTGGTGAATTTGGATCCATAACGAGAAATCAAACCGTTTTGAATAAGGTCAACTGAACATTCTCTCTATCTGTAATCAGTGATAGTTACAATATTGCTTCATATGTTTCAACATTGCTGATATAATCTTCTTATTTAATTCCATCATTCTTCCATACTCTATCTAGATCTTTATATTTCTGTTGCAGTGAGAATCTCGGTATTTAATGGTGCACCGGATCGAGGCCCGTATTTCTCTACAAGATGTATATATATTTGCTTGAAAACAGATATTGGGTTTCACCAAGCCAGTGGATCAACTTCAGGACAAATACTTTGTGTTCCAAAATAAATAATATATTCAGCCAAATATAATTACCAGTGCCGATTCTAACAATTATATTTTGAAGCATTGTAAAAGATTTGCAAAACATAAATTGTAAAGCACAACAGTTCTCCCTTCACACTATCATATTCAAAACAAAAACCAAATGTTTCTTTTGTGGTCAGTAATACATTTATTTACCATTTTCTAATATATTGTCTATGTATGCCCAGCCAATAAAATGCAAATTCCATATTTTTTAAGTGATAGCTGATCTGGTGGAATTTTTGGCAGGTGTGTATTATGATGGTCATGGTGTGCATACTGAGACTCTTCTCAAGATTGTGTTTCATTTTTAGGGTGTTTCACTGAGAAGCATGATGCGAATAATTTGTAATAGTAGGCTAACATATTTACGAAATCAATGTGCTTTTAATAAATTCTGTAAAATACTCACGCTTCATCTATATTCGGATGATAAATCTTGTTAATAAAACCTGCCAACCAAGAACACTTACAATTAGTGCTCTGGTCATGTGATAACAGAAATATACACATGAAACAATTGCAAGTATTACATAATCTCGTCCCTTAGTGAACCACCTCAGGCAGGTCAGACCTGCATTTGAAGATCTAAACCATTCCTGATCAAAACTTGCATTTCTGAGCAAATCAGTCAAATTTGATGAAGGGGGGGGGGGGGTTGGAATATTGATGCCACTTATCACTGAAGTACAGATATTTTTCTGGAACCACAATAAGTTACATCTTTCTTAAAGACAAAATAATAAAGATTAATACTAAAGGTGAATTATTGTTACATGGGATGATTTTTATTGCAACTTTATTGTTGCGCGAAAAGTTGACATAGAGTAACATAGAGCACGTTACGATTTTTAGGGCAATTATTGTTCCCACAACATGCTGCAGGTATGAAAGTCAAAAACCTGCAACATGTAACTGCAACAAAAAGTGACCAAAAATCACATCATGTTCTATGTTATACAATTATCGTCCCGTGTAACATCACCTTAAAGGAGGCTTAAGGTGGTTCAACAAAAAAAATTGTTTACATGCATGTACTCAATCGTGTACCTATCCTGAAAGTTTATAAAATATCTAAACAATTTATAGTTAATGATTGTTGAATGACTCTTTAACATTACAGTGCACAAGAATGAGTATCTATGGTGACCCCCATTTGTATTGTTTTATTTTTATTGTCATGGAAAGGAAAAAAACTCTATTGCCACATTTTGTCACCACAGTGTACCTTAAATTTTACAAATAATTAAAGTTAATGGTGCTTGCAAATATCCAGTACGTGTACTGTACTTGTAACCAATCATGTACCTACCAATAGATGGCGATTTGAATGGATATTTCTCTGGTAAATCTACTCTGACCTTCCATACACCACCTTCATAAGGAGCTGAAAACAATAAAAGAGATACTCTGTTTTGAACATTTTGACAGATTTAATATACATACATGTATGTAAAAAAATTATCACTCCAGTGCATTCCATCTTCTTGTATGTACAATTATTTGTATTATATACAATAATATGACATTTTGTATTACTATTTTATAGTCTGTGGAATATGCCATGATCATAAGTCACTCATGATGTATATACAGTAGATCTATACAAAAAGCTTCAGGCGAAAAGTCAAGTGGGATCCGGATGTTTGACAACACAGTCATGTATATCACAAGATGTACTTAAGTACTTAAAGAGGTCGAGTAGGGCGCTTAAATCCGATTTTTCAAGTAAGCATGAACTGACTTGAAACATTAATATTGTCCCCCCTGGAAGGGGACGGATACTTTGTAACCCATTGATTGCAGGGTTACCCTACCAGCATGTTGTCAGTTTTATCCAATCCCCTAACAATCTGCCCGAGGTAAGCAATCCCCTTGTAGCATATATACACCTGGGTGAAGAGAAGGAAGTGCCCTGCCCAAGGACATTATAAATTTTATAATGTGCCAGCAGCCAGAATCAAACCCACAACCATTTGGTCTCAATTAGTCTAAAATGCTAATCACTAGCTAGCCCACAATGCCTTCTGCCCCCACATTTCTCATACCATAATATGAGAACACAATATAATGATTTATAAATAGCAAAGTTTTACCCCAATTGCCTTTGAAATCTTCAAAAGTGTTTGGAAACCTTTTGGTAAGTCCATATACATTATAATATAATCAATGTTTTTGCTTATTAAAGTGCTGTATAATTCCTGTAACAACCAATAATTTTATTTATAAAATAAATAATTATTCATAAGATTCGACTGTGATAATAACTTATTTTTTTCCCAGGCCTTTAATATCTTTGAAATTGTTCGGAAATGTTTTGGCAAGGTCCACATATTCTATAATTTTATATATAATTATGTTTTTGTTTTGCTGTGATTTGACTGTGATGCATTCTGTAGACTGATCTCTCTGACAGCACAAATCATGACTTGTTAAATATATTCATGCATGTATTTGACCTATATATGTAGCTTAAGGTATATAATTATTTATAAAATAGGGTAAATGTAGCTATAACGAGCACTCTGATTGGCTAACAGATGGCAAAATGAGTGTTTATATCAGAGGATAAAGACACTATTTATCTTTGAACATCTTATTTCTATTTTATAAGAGCAATATAAAACAGCTGATTGTGCCTATAAACTGTGATATAAACACACCAAAAGTTGTAGAGCAATCAAGAAGCAAGAAAAATACTCGGCTTCACTTTGTGTTCCTCTTAAACTTCTCTCGTGCTCTAGTGTCAACTTCCAGTGTATTTATATCACAGTTTATAGACACTCGCAGCTGTTTTATACTGCATAAATATAATTTATTATAAGTTTCTACTGGTACAGTAGCTAGCCACCACTGACAGAACTTAGACTTTTAACTAATAGGCCATTATTATGCATAATTATTATGTCAACAGAACATTTCTCCTCCAAGCCTTGTTCACACACAATTATTCGTTATAACATTCTATATGCAACTTCATACCTCTTCATGTTGAATTGGTTAATTATTTTCAATTTCATGGAAGTGTGAATTAATATAAGGTTTGGGGTGAAACATAAATATGAAGAAGGCCTAATTACATTAATGTTATGACTTTGTAACATTTTTGAGGAAAAACATGAACTAATAATTATATTGAACTAAATATAATTGATGAACGTTTTTTTTAAATTTGGAAGTAGCGAGCAGCACGAAGAGACACAGGATGACATACAGTGTAGTTTGAATTCACAAGACGTTTATCCTGACGCGTTTTGCCACATTTACACTGGCTTCAATAGGGATTAATACATTTGAATATAACATTACATCATAATTCAAATACAAGGAACACTTTTAAAACTAATATTTGGCCAAAAATACAGCAGAAGTACAAACAGGACCACAGAAAACGTGGGAGAAATGAATCATTTGGGGGTAGTATATAATTACCTACCCAAAGGTTAAATGTTCTATCACAAGGTCAACAAAATGTATTAGAATAATGTATTTGAATAAACTGACTTAATTATTAAGTGATGATATCATAAAACATTAATTTCAGAAATACTAAATAATACTTTGATCTTTTGTCCAGAAACTGCTAATATTAAACTACAGGCTTTAAGTGACTACAGAAAATGTGGAACTCAGATACAGCAAAAAAACCACTGATTGGATAAGCTAGGTCTCATTCTCTGTTCATAATTATATCTCATAAAACAACATAATTATTATTTTAATGACAGTAATAGGAATTTATACGTGTATGTGTATATGGGAATGTACATGTGTTTACATTTAAATCTTGACTGATATCTCATAAAATTTGGCTTTTGATGATTACTGGACGGTTCAATTAGCATTTTCAAGAAAATGGTCAGAGTCTGAAAATAGTTCTGATACTTCACTTTATTACCACACTACTTCAGGACAGCTGTAGCATGGTTTGAATATCCTTCAAGAAGACTACACGTCAAGTACTATGAATGTACGATTAGAATATCAACCAGTAAATAATTTAAGAACAGTTTTTGGTAGATGGGGAGGGTGAGAGACGTCATTAAAGTTCCAGGCCAGGAAAGCTACGGTAACCTAATGATACAATTTATAGGTCAATGAAATCTGGAGCAAACTGGTAGAGGTAAGTTTTAAACTATACAGTACATTGCATAGTATCTCAGCACTGTACATGGAGAAAACCCAGGCAGGTTGTTTTGTTTCTGCCATTCAAGCACTCTATCCATAATTATTATATATACCATACCACACATGCAATCGTGTACATTTATGAAACTAGGGGGTCTCAGAGACCACCTGAAACAACCTTGAATCATCTCATTTTAAAACACTTCCTGAGTGATCATGCCCCCAATGCTTACTTATAATTAACTACTAGAGTTTTGTGAGCTCTATTCACTGACACATCTTGGGTAGTCAACCTTAATTGGGCTTGGTACATACAACATACTGGCTTAAGTCTGTAAAATAATGGCACTATACTGAATTTATGTTGGGCTGCATGCTGGGGAAACATGTACATGTACATGTACATGTACATGTTATAATTAGGCCATCAGAACATTAAGCCCTGGCATGGACTGTTCACTGAGTATTACATAACACTTTTTCGCAACTCCCTACATGTACACCCCCTTGTAACATTCCATTATATGGTAATGTCTTAGGTAACACCTCCACCTCCCCCCTAGGTATTAATTAGTATGTGGACAATTAACCCTACCCTCACCTCCCCTGGCATTACCAGGATTGGGATGAACATTTGAACATTCATTTGTTTACTTTGCCTTTGAAGATTTTGCATGATGTTTGAAGGTCTGTTGTCAGTGCTAGAAAATAAACTTGTCTGGTAATTTAAAGATGTGAAATGTCTCATTGATACCTGAAAGTAACGATAATGATGCACAGTACAATTCATTCTATAGATTTTCAATTTCTGTTCTTGAAAGAGAGTTCAAGCCTGGAAATATTGTCCTTGGTTTTGTAGAGGGAACATTTTACAGCCTTGTTTTCTTGGTTTTGGCAAAAAAATATAGATAATATTTTATGTACAAAACATTTCCTTTGCACAATGCAATGTCTGCCATGTAATCACATGCATCATTCTAGTGCCAGGCTTCCTCGCTAGTTCATCAAACTTCCCAGGCACTTCAAAGCACCAACATCAAATCGCTGATCAATAGAAAAATGTCAACGTTAACATACGAAATATCCGCATGTATTTTACTCCAAACAAGTAGGATTTGCACAATTCAAATAACAAATTGAAAGCTGCAGAGAAAACCAAAAATAATTATGAGTCTTTTTAAATAAATTGAGAAAATGTGCAGCCACTTAAGAAAGAACATGTATATATATATAGTGTTGTCATGAAAATAATATTGCATCGTTCGTTTTTAATGATACTGTTGAAACCAGCTCTGTTAACCACCAGTGATATCTTTTGCATATAAATTCTCAGAAAATGAATAAAAAGAGTGGAAAGTGACAGATTTATCTTGTTTTTTCAATAATCACGACTGCATGTTTTGACCATTATTAATATGTAGCATAATAACATGAGAATTATGTTAAAAATAACATACTAGGTCTTCACGGTTAACAAAAATAACAAATATTCAAAGGTTTTTGGCCCTGGTCCCATCCAGCCCTCTGCCAAACACATAGCATATTTGTGTATTAATGTCACAGATATAGCATGGCTCTTGTGATTAGTATGTATGAGGTTTGTTGACTGAACTTTCAACAAGTGCATTTTTATAAAAGCAAAATAATTTCCTTTTATAATTCCATTTTAAACAATTCAATGCCTGGTTTTGATCATGATGATTATCACGATCATGAGATGTGTTTACAATTGTACACATGTACTATAAAAGTCTATGCATGATGCACCATTGAAGTTATTTGCCACACATTTATTTAGATCTAGATGTCTACATGCATGTCTAATAATTTATTATATATTTTTGTATTCCAATATTGCTTTTATAAACAATACTAGGAAAATAAAGGTTTTATTTCTTATGTTATACAATTAAAACAGCATTTATTTATATACATTGTGTATACCAAACAGAGTGATGAATGGTCATCTAGAAACTATCACCAAATGGTGTGGGCCTCAAATAACTCATTGCATCATAGTGATATATATATAATACTTAACTTGCCAGTATATATGGACTGTACATAATATATTACTAGCACACACATGTATTTTGTTCCCCAATCTCAGTGGGCAATATTTCACTTATTCTTCAACAACAGAACAGGCCATTAAAATCTGTGCTATGTATATATATTGTATAATACTTGAATATTTGATCATTTGTTCCCAATTCTGGGACAATCTGCAAGTACATGTAATCACATCCCTGAGCCACAGTAGACAAAAAAATATTTTCTTCTATCCATGTTCCATTCACTTGCACATCAAAAACAGTGTCAGTGGGGCAACAGAAAAGCAGCCAAAATGATAATTTCTCCCATCTTGATGGTACATATTAATCAAATTTTACAACATCTTGATTACAGGTATATATCAAAGGTCGCCAACATGCTTGGCTAGCAAACACTTTTGATATCAGCACGTTGTGAAACAGTTTAATTTTAAGTCAAACTACACTCTAC
The DNA here is from genome assembly GCA_025505405.1 of Epizoanthus rinbou. Lineage (NCBI taxonomy): Eukaryota > Metazoa > Cnidaria > Anthozoa > Zoantharia > Epizoanthidae > Epizoanthus > Epizoanthus rinbou. The sequence goes on from JANVCH010066457.1 coordinate 8,258, forward strand.
AGTGTCAGAACTAGAAATGTAAATCGAAAGAGAACTATCAGCCTTGCATTGGCTATTGTAATTGTTGGTAATATTACTTCCACAGTTTACATACCGATCAGCAAAACACGTCGTTAAGAACAAGAAATAGCAACATAAAACCAGAATCAAGATCAAAGGTTTGTATTCACATACAATACGAGTCTAAATTGTTTTATAACAGGACGATCCTCATTCGATAACAGCTAAATTATATTTATTATCTCTATCATTACACGACGTTTCTAGCTGCAGTAGAAAACAGACAGCGAAAGCTTAACAGAACTAACGGCCAAGAGCATAAAGGGCTTCTATATTTTCTTACCTACGACACCTGATTACGGCAGCAAGAATATGATATATGGGAATTACAATTTTTAACAATGAATAACTGTGTTATATGATGGCTAATACAGTAAGCTGCGATTCTATTTGACGCTTGCTTTGAACAAGAAAATCTTGAAATATTCCTACGTAAATGTTTGTATTAAGCGATGTATAATTAATTACCAAAGCTACAAACCCAGCAGAAAATCTGAATATTATTGAGAACATAAAAATCCTTTCGCTTTGGCAACTAACGATTTTCAAAACAGATCTTTCTTCGCTTGATATTTGTTATTACATTTCGAAATATTGTTCAGCTCAGGGCCTCTGAAACAGGCATCAAATGCTACCTACACATACAGGAAAACAGAAGAAAACGATTGGCAGATTAGAACTTGTAAACATAAATTCAACTTACTTCCAGCAGGTCCAAAGAACTTCACAATAAATTCATTTAATCCACCTAAAATTGTAACTTCATGCTTGCTTTCAATTCTGGAATTTCACCAAGAGTTAAGGAGAAATGCATTTCGAAAACAAGCATAAAAACACAGCAGTGCTCGGGTCAGCGAAGACGATTTCCCTGCGGAAGAGAGACATGCATACCATAAAATCGCATCCTGCGAACACAAATCTTCCAAGGATACAATTTTATAACATCCGTATCCATCCGCCTCTTTCCCGGAGAAGGAGACGACATTTCTAGAACTCTAGAAGCAAATTTCCAACAGCAATCACAACACAACTTCTCCGAACAAAACAATGGAGGACACTGAAGTTTCTCCGTGGTTTGTTGACGTAACATAATTATTTTGATCACGTGCGCCTTTAGCTCCGCCCACGAGGGACCAAAAATGGTCGCTTGGGGAAGCCTTGGGGAGGCTAAATTTGGCACATTTCACGCATTCAATTACTGACTCACTTCAAAAATATTTGGTATTTACTGCCCAGCATAGTCTCAACACAACAAGTGTAGTAACGTTTGAAAATATAACACCAGTCACATCTGTTCTGATGGTTAACAGATTAAACCCAGGGGATTATTTAAACTTGGCTCGATGGCCTTTGTAGTGTTTGCGTTTTTTGTGACATCACAGCAGGTGACATCACAGCCATAAAGAAAATATTTAACAATTATTTCCTGAAGTCGGAGGTGACTAGTGAACAATTATTCTCCGAAGTGGAGGTGAGTAGTATAGGATATTCACGAGGTGAATATGCTTGCTTCTCACCGACACTGACTGAGGAGAATAATTGCGTTAGCATATACCAAACCAGTGAATCGCTGTACATACCAATTTGTTTTCTTTCAAACATGCTCCAACACAAGCATTGCAAGAAGGCACGTATGATTTTGTGAAATTTTAAATTAGTTGAAGTTATTATTTTTATTAAAGTATAAACAAATTGTTGTTGTTGTTATTGCTAAAACATCTTTTAAAAGAGTATGAAAAAATAACACCCAAACCAAATGACTTCTTGGTATTGAGAGGAACTGCTATTTCGTTTGTTTTCGGGAAATTTCACCACCATTTTGTCATATAGAGACTAAAATTAGATTTTATTTTCTATAAGAAAGCAAATTGTACTTCGCTCATATGCAGTCATGCATGAGTGGCCGGAAGTGAATAGCATTAACCAATCAGAGCGCAAATACTGATAAGAAATGATTCCCTTTGGTTTTGGTATTTCATTACTTCAATATGCAAATTTGATCTCGCGAATGCTTTGCGAAGATAAGACAGTTTTAATTGTGTTTATAAATCGAACCAATGGAGTATTCTCAGAGGGAGTTTCATATCTACACTTAAGTCTACAGTTGTTTTAACAGCTTGAGAAACAAATATTATCATTAAACACCCCAGTCTAAGTTATTACACCCAGGTTCAAAACGTGAGCTTCCTGAAAGACACCTGGAAACAAAATCCTGCCATTTATATACCTACTGAACCCTGTAAGAGCACACAAAAAATGTTGTTGTTGTTGTTGTTGTTGTTGTTATTGTTTTTGTTGTTGTTGTTAAAACGGTTTTCAAAAACTAAAAATTTTTTAAAAAGAGGATAAAAATAAATATATTAATAATGCTAATAATATGAGTTTCAGAGACGTATTTTGACTACAACTTATTTTTTC
>JANVCH010066479.1:0-10731 GCA_025505405.1 Epizoanthus rinbou
GGTGTGCAGCAGGCTTGGTCTGAATTTGCTTTGCCAATTGACCATAATAAAAAAGATGGCGGTTGTACATTTAACCACAATACCTTGCGAACCTAACATAATGAATAGGCAAATAGAAAGCCCTATCTTTTTGCGAAATTCATCCCTGTACTAAAAACATTATGAATGCTAGGTTTGAAGTTTTTAGGACCTTTCAGTTCATTTTCATGACTGTTTTTAGTGTTTTCGTGCGCTAAGAATTATGGGTAAATGTACAAGCCGCCATCTTTTTTATTATGGTTAATTGAACAAGATTAAAACTTTTCTGAGTTGAATTTTCATGCTATGGTAGTACAATATAATGTAGAATGATATCTTCTTGTTTATTATTTTTAAAAGTTGAGATAATGATATTAGACAAAGTATTTGATAAAAGTGTTTGGTTAATACCTGATTAATAATTGATTGTCTTTGTAGAGCGATTGGTTGGTGAAGACGAAAACCTTCTGTGTACCTTGTTGGACTGGGGCAGTGATCTGGATGACGTTAGGTTCTATCTCAGATGCAAGGAAAGGTTGCAGGACAGTCAGCTACACAGTGTGCCAGGTATTGAATAATTATTCAGTTCCTGGGGTAGGGTAGTGCCACCTGAACGAAGAAATTCTAACCCCATGATAGAGTAAATTATCTCAATTTTGATACCCCATTCTATGTTATATTAACTCCAAATTGAATTAATATTTAATCACGAATCAGATACCTGAACCTACAGATCAGTAAGTAAACAAGTGTCAAGTTGGTCTTAAATCTGGGGGTAAGAGCAGAAAGGTGGAACAGTTTTATAAACTTGGAAGAAAATATTGGTTTTCACAGAGATGTGTTTCCAGATTGTTTTTTTATAAAATTAGTTTACAATCACCAAGCGTAAATTACATATGACATGGTGAATACTGAATCAGTCAAATAACAAGTGTGATTTTTACTGCAATAATGAATCACAGTAAACTTTTGAATATCTCGTGAACACAAATCACTGGCATGTTTTGACCCCAAAAGTGGATCACAAAAAAAAATGCACCTTATGTGTTATATTTAACAAACTCTAAATTAATCATTTTGTCTCATTTGACAATAAATTATGGATGTGGTGAGATTTATGATGTGTGGTTTTTTTCAGGATCAACTGTTAAGGGTGTGAATGGGTTCAACCAACAAGTAGCACCAGTGGGGGAGGTGGTGAGTAATATGTTTAGACTACAGTGGGGGTACCGTAGTGGTGAGTAATATATTTAGACTAATTGTACAGTGGGGGAAGTGGTGAGTAATATGTTTAGACTACAGTGGTGGTAGTGATGAGTAATATATTTAGACTACAGTGGGGGAAGTGGTGAGTAATATGTTTAGACTACAGTGGGGGAAGTGGTGAGTAATATGTTTAGACTACTATATATGGGGACATGGTGAGTAATATATTTAGACTACAGCATTTGGGGGTAGTGATGAGTAATATGTTTAGACTACTATGGGGACATGGTGAGTAATATATTTAGACTACAGTGGGGGTAGTGATGAGTAATATATTTAGACTACAGTGGGGGAAGTGGTGAGTAATATGTTTAGACTACAGTGGGAGAAGTGGTGAGTAATATGTTTAGACTACAGTGGGGTAGTGATGAGTAATATGTTTAGACTACAGTGGGGGAAGTTGTGAGTAATATGTTTAGACTACTATGGGGACATGGTGAGTAATATATTTAGACTACAGCACTTGAAGGTAGTGATGAGTAATATATTTAGACTACAGTGGGGTAAGTGGTGAGTAATATGTTTAGACTACAGTGGGGGAAGTGGTGAGTAATATGTTTAGACTACTATGGGGACATGGTGAGTAATATACTTAGACTACAGTGGGGGTAGTGATGAGTAATATACTTAGACTACAGTGGGGGAAGTGGTGAGTAGAAATCTAAATGACAGTTAGTGATTTAACAAAGAGGTCATAGAATAACATAATCTACTTCCCCTCTCTACTGTAGAGGTTCTTATCTTGGATAAGTATTTACAGCATAATGTATGAAGCCATTAAGTAGCCTACAATGCAGATTCCTTTATAAGGCATCCACTTGGGTTTTTAACTGTCCCTTGAAAGACTGTCAATGGAAGAATATTCTTATTATTAAGAGCAAATGGTTCTGAATTTTTTGCTCAATTGGCAAAATCAAACTTTGTCAAAACCTGTTTCTTTTCATTCTGTACATTGTTCAGATTCTCAGTGGGAGTCAAATGACTGTTAATGAACTGAGATCACTGGCACAAAGGCAACAACAGGAAATTGCACTGAAGGAGAAAGAGTTGAGGGCAAAGGACGAACAACTCAAGCAATTGAAGCAGGAAGAAAGAAGTCTGAAAAACCGAAAGGCACGGAGTGAATATCTACAGGAACTTGAAGATCATGCCGAAAAACAGGATCAGAGACTTAAGAAACTACGTAAAGATCAGAATGAAGCAGATAAATACAGCTTAACTAATATTTCTCTTGGTAAGTCTGGTCTCTATACACTATCTACTGCCCACCATATCCATCTACTGCCCATTACACCCATCTACTGCTTTTTACATGTATACTATCTCACTACTGCCCTCCGTACCCATCTACTACCCTTCACACCCATCTACTGCCCTTCACACCCATCTACTGCCCTCCGTACCCATCTACTACCCTTTACACCCATCTACTGCCCTCCATACCCATCTACTACCCTTCACACCCATCTAGTGCCTGCCATACCCATTTCCTTAACTTCACACCCATCTACTGCCCTTCACACCCATCTACTGCCCTTCACACTCATCTACTGCCCTTCACACTCATCTACTGCCCTTCACACCTATCTACTGCCCTTCACACCCATATACTGCCCTTCACACCCATCTACTGCCCTTCACACCCATCTACTGCCCTTCACACCCATCTACTGCCCTTCACGCCCATCTACTGCCCTTCACACCCTATACTGCCCTTCACACCCATATACTGCCCTTTATACCCATATACTGCCCTTCATACCCATAGACTGTCCTCTATAGCCATCCACTGCCTGCCATAGCCATCATGCCCATCCATCACCATTAATACCCATCTACTGTCATATTCCATACCATGCTATACTTAATTTATTTCATACTCGTCCACATGTAATATAGCATATTATTAAATTAAATTAAATTTATTTAGTACTGCCCTCAACTATCTACTGCCATCCTTTGCCATCTGCCACCCATCAGACTCTCTGACTACTCTCCATACGTATACCTATCAACTACCCTACATTGACTTTGCTCTACACCACATATGAACCTGTGTTCTTCACACTTAACTAACATGATCTGTTATCATTTGTATCTGTTTAGCTGAAGAATTAGAAAGTAGTCGGCAAGTGTTTGCAGCCAAACAGTCAGAACTTGCGATGGCTGTTGCCAGAGTTGAATGCTTGACAAAACAGCTTGAGGAGCGAAAACTGAGTAAAATGCCACTGCAACCACGGGAGTGCCGAGAAACATCTCAAAATGATAACATAGAGAGACTGAAAAAGGAATTACTGGTAAGAAAATAATAAATAAACTTATACTTACATGTTTAAACTATTTCAGGATTTCATTTGCCCAGAGAAGTGGTATATGTTTAAGAATAGGACATTTAGTCCCCTTCGTTTTGTGGCGAAGTGCACAAACACACTCCACATAAAATAAATCACCCTGGCTCTTCCAGCTTAGACCATGAATTTATCAAAATGTATCTTCTCTTTCTCTCAGAAACAAAAATAAGCACTTCGCAATGACAATAAACAATCTTTACATGGGCAAAAGGAGATAGTCCAATCAATCTGTGGATTTACAATTTGCTTTTTAAAATTTGCTTAAATCGGAACCCACAAAAAAGTTGCTACGTTTTAATAGTCAAGTCCATTAAAACCAAACTCCAGTCCATACCGAAGAGCGACAACAAATTTCGACGAACATTCTAAGTCCACTGTTTATAAGAATTATATGGGGATGTAGTAAGGAAAATCTATATTATTAGCAACATGGAATTTGCTGTGTTTTAATTATTACATATACATACATGCAGTCATGTACATGTATGTAAGTCCAAAATGATTACTAAGTTATTGTGCTACCTTTGCTAGCCTTGTAAGAATAAGTTAGCATAATTCCAAGTTACAGAGATGAGCACAGATTTAGGAGAGTTGGGATTGACTTGTATATGTACATGTAGCTACCCAGTAAAAGTATTGCTATGGCACCAGTGAAACAACTAGCCTAGTCCATCTTCTACTTGTCTGGGGCAATGCGACACTCACTAGTAACTTGTGACTGAAAATGCTATTTTTTTTGCAGTCGTTACACATGCATATTTTGCCCCCTATACCTGTACATGCATAATGATGTACAATAAACCACAGTTTATGTACTAATAAATACAGTTTCATTTTGCTTTCAGACACGCAACGAACTTAATCACCAGCAAAGTGTACAACTTTTGGCACAGAAACAGCTCTTGGCTGAAAAACATAAAGAATTATTTGATCTTGATTCTCAGATTTCTGAACTTTCTGATGAACTGCAACAAAAAAGAGTCAAGGTCACCAGTGGAACTCTTAATAATTATGGGAACTTCTCTGTTCACACAAATGGCACTGCTGCGACGGATGTTGAATTAGATGATCTCGATTTCCATGAATACTATGGTACAGATACTGGTGCACAGTGGGAAATTAATTGTGATTCATTAGATATAACATTGACTGAACTTTCACCAAATGGAAATGTGGGTAATAGCTTTGACTCAAATCAAGAGAGACATGATTATACCAGTGGAGGTCCTGTCCGTGATAAGGTGAACATGACACTGCCTAATTATAACAAGAAATATGTTGGAGGTGTCCCCAGTAAGTCAAATCTTCAGCGTAGCAACCCAGGGAAGTTAGAAGCACTTCGCGAGGAAGATGAAAACTATGAAGACAGTAGAAATAGTATTGATAACACAAATTTGGGAAGTCCAACAAACTCTTCTAGGGTAGCTAGGATCAAAGCATTCTTTGAATCCGAGACAGTTCAGACCTCAACAAGTAAAAATAAAATTCATAAAGATATAACAAAGGAACCAATAACTTGGGAAAGCCAAGCTCGTCAGCAGTCAAGTGACTTTTATGCATTAAACTCTTCATTACCTACTGAGAAAGGCCAGTGGGACAGTGGAAATATCAGTAATGTTACTAGTGAAACTGTTTCTCCAGAGTTGCTAGAAAGATTTGATATTGATAATTTTGACCTTGAGCTCAGTGAAGAAGAGGACATTTTTGCTGAAAAATGTTCACCGGTTTTGCAAACACGTGTTCTAGCTGGCACAGTAAAACCAGCAGCTGAAGTATCACCACTCAGTTCACCGTCGTCCATTTCATCATTGTCATCATTTTCTTCATTATCATCAGCAACAAGAGTTCCAGCATACCTGGGTACTGACCATGAGAAGAGTTGCCAAAGCCTAACCAAAGCTGATTCACAAAAGCAGGAATTGCTCTCAAGTAGAATGCAACCTACTGTGGTTAACAATGGTGACATGCAACACTGGTTGGCACAGACCAGAGCACTAGGGACTGGTGTTATACAAGAAAGTGTGACACAAGCTTGTGTGACACAGGCCAAACTAGTACAGTCTAGTGCGACAAAAGCTGGAGTGACACAGGCTAATCTAGTACAGTCTAGTGTGACACAAGCTGGTATCACACAGGCCAGAACAGCACAGTCTAGTGTTATGCATGCTAGAACACCAAAACCTAGTGTAACACAGACTGGTGTCACACAGGCCGGTTTAGTGCAGAGCATTGCAACACAGGACAGAATACCACAATCTATTGTTGTTCAGGATGGTATCATACAGGCTACAACTACAGTTCACCCTAACATAATTCAGGTCAGAACACCAAAGCCTATTACAACTGAAGCCCATGTGATACAGGCTACAACGGTGCAGAGCAGTGCGATGCAGGCCAGAACACTGCAATCTAATATTGTTCAAGATGGCATCACCCAAGTTAAAACCGTACAATCTAGTGTGATGCGGGCCTGGATGCCAAAACCTTATGTGACACAACCTGGTGTGACAAAGGCAGTAACAATGCCTTGTGTGACACAAACTAAAGTGGCACAGACTAGCACAATGAAGCCTAGCGTGACACAGACCAGTACACTTCAGCCTAGGATGACACATGCTGGTGTAACATTTAATCAAGAAACACAGGCAATTGTAACAACATCTTGTGGAACAAATCCAAGATTTACTGAGACATCTCAGACACTCACCAACTTAAATACTATTGGTTCTCAAACTTCAGTTGTGAAGGCAAAAGAACATGAAATTGTGCCACTAGTTACTACTAGTAACTCACATTGTGGTCAATCTATCCATAAACCCAATAAAAGATATGATATGGCAGGTGATATTGGACCAGTTCTAATCAAAGATGTTGATGAAAATTGTGGTCAAGGATCAAGAACACCATTGTTAGCTCAGAGAGTTGCTCCAGTTTACAATAAACACCAGCAAAAGTCAATCAAACCTTCATCTGTTGTCTCATCGCCGTCCGTGAAGGATCTCCTATCAGAACTTCGTGATACAGACTCGCGGGCTACACACAATACTCACAGCAAAGTAAATTTGAAACTGGAAGATCAATCAGTTCACATGGACAACAAAGAATCGATTTCCAAATCTGGCTCAAGCTACTTTTATCCCTCTCGTCCTCCTCAGTACGAGCAACTGAATAGCAAAAAGCTGGAATGCAGGTCAACAAAAGTTGTATCAAGTCTAAATATAAAACTATCGGGGTCAGGGAATAGTATTCAAAAGGAAGGACCTAGTGTTGTTGCGAAGCCAGTTTCAGTGACGGAGGTCAAGTGTAATGTGGAACATAACTTAGAACTAGCTACCCAAGAGAAATCTTCACTTCAACATCAACAGTCAAAAGTTGTGGAATTATCCAATACAGAATTATCTAAATCAGATGCCAGCAAACTGAGTGACTGTGCTAAACACTCAACTCTCTCTAAAGAATCTAGCTTAGACTTGAGAGGCAAAACTTCATTTACTTCAACTGCAGGAGAAAAGGAGCAACATATATCAGATTCATTGGACAGCCTTTTGCTAGTTAGTGAGACTGCTGAAGAAGAAGAACTGAGGACTACAAAACAGTTAACTTATTCTGCAGATGGTCCTGCTATTGGCTACGGCTGTGTTAAGCAGGATAAGGTGAAGGCTGCTAAGCATGTCAGCCTTGACCCACATGCTGTGTTGCTTGATGCGTCAGTGGAAGGAGAACTCGAACTGGTGAAGAATGTTATTCACAATGTATGTACTAGATATCTTTCATAGTTTTGTAGAGTTACATTTTGTAGATCTACATGTAATGTTATGAGTTAGATGATTGCATATTTAATATTAACTGTTAGTACGCCTTGACCCCCCCCTCCCCCCCCAACCCAATCCCTAGTTTTCTAGTTCTCATAGTAACCATATTTGAGTGACAGTTAATGGCAAAAAGAAACAAATATAAACCTACTCCTCGACCAAAGGTATATATATCCCCCAAGGCATATATATGATATTCTAATGCAATGCTAAATTGGTAAGAGATAGCACTTTTGCTTTACACCAGTAACCTGTAACAGTTCAAAGAAATAGTGACCTGCTGGGGCTGATGGGACCGAATGTTTAATATCACCCCCCCCCTCCATCCATTTGAGACCTAAAAAAAGCCCAGTCCAGTCCAGGGCCGGGTTGTTCAAAGAGTGGATAGCGCTATCCAGTGGATAAATTCATATCCAGTGGATAAGTGTTAACTATTTAGACAATTTTATCCACTGGATAAGGATTTATCTGCTGGATAGCGCTGTTCAGTCTACTTTTGTACTCTGTAAATCTAAAGAGGTACAATACAGTGTTTTGCTAAGGAATCTGTAGGCTCTGTGGTTGTGAGCCTTACATATTAGAGAGATGAGAATCAAAATTTGCAAATACATAGTTGCATAAACTTTATTCTTTATGTCATGTACACATACTGATATTTTCAGCACTAAAATTAATTAGAGACAGCAAGGGACTGTTAGTGGCATTAAACAAAACCTGAATGTACATACATTACTGTATTTTTATCAATACATTCTGTTTACCTGCTCTCTCAGGTGGATGACCCCAGCCAGCCTAACAGTGACGGTATTACGGCTCTTCACAATGCTGTCTGCGGCAATCATGAAGATGTGGTCTCATTCCTCATAGAGTTTGGTTGTGATATTAATCTTCCAGACTCCCATGGATGGTATGAGTTATATTACTGTAGTTCCTCTATTAAGCCCCCTGGGAGCTTATTTATTGTCAGGGGCTTAATAAATTCTCATGTTCTTCAGAAATTCATAATTATTTTTATTCATAATTTTTACAGTTGACAATGTCTTTAAACTGCCTGTCAAGAGAAAAAGAGCACAAAGTTCAGCAAGTTCAAAATAATAAATATAGTGACTAATGTATATAATTTTGCAACTGGTCATAAATGAAACACAACTGCAGTTTTTCCATCCACTGTATTAGTATTTTTATATTGAAACACATCATTCTTCCTTTTAATGAAGAAAAATAACCCATTAGGGGGTGGGGCTTAATAGAAGATAGTGGTTTATTTAATCTTGGGTGCCTCAGACTGGGGGCTTATTAGAGGGGGGACTTAACTGAGGTAATGCAGTACATGTTTTTAGCTTTGGAAAGGTTTCTATATATTTAATTACAAAGACAGAATAATGATAGACTACTGCAGTTAAGTATCCTGTGTTCCTATTTTATAAATGGTTTGCACAAGAACAGCAGCTCTGTGCAGCACGTACCTCTGCCATAGCAGCAAGGCCAGTCTGACCTGAACCTGTTCCTAAAGTTCCCCCAGTACTAAGGAAGGGGGAGGGGAGGGTGAGGGGGTACTGTCGTATAAAAGTGATGGGGAGGTAAACATGAAATATTACCAGATCCAGAGTCTGAATACAATACATTTTGCAGTCTTGAAAGTTGCAACCCAAAAAATACAGGACAAAATTGCCAACCCCTTCCCCCCTAAAATACATTACCAAAATTATAAACTGCAAACCCCAAAAAATCCTTAAACCTCCCTTAATAACTTATAATATATCAGAAAGTACTCCCTGGGGCCCCATTCTGGCTGCACTCAGGCCAAACACGCTGACCACACCTGTCAGGGACATTAAGCCATAATTAGCCTAAATGTGTGAGGACATTATAACAAGTTTTTCATCTAAATAGCCAAGAACCGAGGTAATTGGACCATAGAATTTGAGGTATTACATACCTACATGTACATGTACACTTCAGTTAGTTATAATTTGAACATGTTACATGCATGTATGATAATTAGACACATGTATAGTGATATGACTCGATCATGGGGGGTTAGTTTCTCCCGTTTTACAACAACATCTTTATTTTATTATTTTCCATTTTCTACTAATAATGAAAATGGCATAAAAAAATATTAACAGAATGTTGAGTGCAGATCACCAGTAATAACCATAAGAGCTAATGACGTTAACTGGCCTTTACATGAGAAATTACAGAGGATATCAGAAACTTGATTTGGAAAGTAGTGCAAATAATTCTAATGGGTACATTTTAGGTAGGGATGACTTGATTAGTACAAGTACATGTATAAACATTTTGGCGAGTAAATCATGTGTTGTTTGATCTTCAGGACTCCATTACACTGTGCCGCAGCCAACAACAACCTCAGTGTGGTGCAGTATTTGATAAACCATGGTTCTTGCATCTTTGCTACAACTGTGTTGGAGCACAAAACTCCAGCACAGTGTTGCGAACGAGCATTGCCAGGGTTTTACGAGTGTGCAAAGTATCTTTATGGTAAGTTGCATGGTGCCATTTCACAATAAATTATGTTACCCACAGCTGCAAATACCAATATAAACAGTGAGAAAATTGTGATAATTCTGATATTTTAATAAAGTTTTTCAACAATCTCGAAATAAAACTTTCTTGAATAATAATAATAATAATAATAAATAAAATTACTTACAAAATATAAAACTAATAAGATTTAGTCCTCACTGCTATTAAACTAACAATTATAGCAATCTTTAATACTGTACCTTTTGTGATTTTTAACAAATTCCCAGCTTGATTCTTTTTCCATTGTTTGTCAGATGTGGAGCAGAATTTTGGCCTGATAAACAATGGTTTTGTGTATGCACTGTATTCATACGCTGCTAATGAGAACGATGAGCTGAGCTTTGAGTGTGGTGATGAGCTGCAGGTGTTGAGACGTGGAGATAACACTGAAAAAGAATGGTGGTGGGCTGAAAGCAGCAATGGAAACAGTGGATATGTTCCCAGAAATCTACTTGGGGTAAGTCAATCTTATCATTTTAGCATAATCTTAGGCGAACAAGAATAGAGGGCTTGCCCTCCTGCGTCCCAATGTGCCAAGGGGGAGAAAAACCTTCACTCAGCATATGGAATGAAAGACTCTGAGAGCATCTGCACATCTACAACTTCCAACCAGAGGGTCCCCCTCCTTACCAAGGGGTTGACTACATATACATGTATTAGAGATCATTTCGCTTCACTGTCAAAAGCTCATTGTCATTTGCATTGTCATTGCATTGTCAAAGCAGGTTTTGACC
>JANVCH010066490.1:0-10730 GCA_025505405.1 Epizoanthus rinbou
ACGTAACGTAACGTAACGTAACGTAACGTAACGTAACGTAACGTAACGTAACGTAATGTAATGTAATGTAATGTAATACCCATAGCAATAATCCATGAACCAAACAATTCTCACCATGTTCAGCGGTTCGAACATACACGGGGTCGCCGTAATTTCCGTCCATGCTGGTAAAGCCCAGAACTTGAAGAGAGTAGTTTGTGAACATTTGAAGGTCCCCGAATGTTGCTGCTTTAACATATATAGAAACATTCAGTACACTGGGAGGTTCCTCTGATTCTGTATCAATTCCGAGAACTTTCACACGGTATCCAAGGAGAAGTCCATTCCAGTACACCTCTGGTAAATCTGACCACTGGATACGAATTTTCCGAGGTCCTATACCAATTGCGTCAATTATTTCTGGTGCCTGACTTGGAGCTGAAAAATATCATTAAATGTTAAAGTCTTAATAATATCGCCCAGAGGTTCAGTGCATGGCATTCACTGTTTGACTGGCTATGACTGTCTGTCTGTCTGCCTGTCTGACTGTCTGTCTGTCTGTCTGTCTGCCTGTCTGTCTGTTAATGTGCATGTTTATACATTTATCCATCCATATATTTATCCATAGATTTGTCTGTCTCTCGATCCGTCTGTGTTTCTGTCGGTATATGTGGTTTTGAACAACTGTATTTCCGCCCGTCTATTCTTACATTTGTTGGCCTTTCGTCCTTCCGTCCAAGACTCTTCTTTTTGTCTATCAGTTTCTCCCTCTCTCCCTCCTTTCCGCCCGTCTGTTTCTCCGTCCATCCGTCCGTCTGTCCAATCCGTGGATACATCCATACATACATCCATACATACATACATACAAACATACATACATACAAACATACATACATACATACATACATACACACATACATACATACATACATACATACATACATACATACATACATACAAACATACATACATATATACATACATACATACAAACATACATACATGCATACATACATACATACATATATACATACACATATGCATATACATATAAATACATTTGCTTTATCGCGTTTCGCATTTTGTCCTTCGTCCACAGATTTACCGAGTATTGTCAGTGGTAATTATCTCGCTTTCCTTGACCCACACGCAACCTACTTTGGAAAAGGTGAAACTGGTCAGCGGTTTCAGCTAGATGCGCCTCTACTTAGGGAATACAATGATCAATTCTCTCCTTATGAAAACGTGCTGGACTGTACGATATCACGAGGATACTACAACGGGACTCTCTTTCGTTTTCCTCTCAGAAATACTCCGTCAAAACTTGCAACAAAACTTTACACTGTTGATAAAGTCAGAGAGTTATTCAATGCCTTCAGAGAAGAAGCTGAACTTATTCTGCTCTTCCTCAAGAGTGTTGAGGAGATCAACCTGTATGAAATTGACGAGACGCAGACAGAGAAGCTTGTATTCAGCGTGAAAGTCCAGGAAGAGTGTGTGGCAGATGTTAGAAAAGGGAGACAAGAGTTTCTTGAAAAGGTTGGACATCTGTGTGAAGAGGAAATCAGTGGCCGTGAGATGAAGGAACTTCTGTTAATGATTCGAGAATGGGATGTAAATGCAGGAGCAACAGACCACACGTGGCTTGTTTGTCACTGCGTTAGCACGGAGAATGAAAGGCTACGAGAACTTGCATCCGAACTGAAGCTACCTCCATGGATGGGAGTTGCCAGGCCTCTATCGTCTCCGGATTGCAACGCCATGCACCAGTTAGGAGGCCGCATATTTTGCTTTCTTCCTTTGCCACCAGATGTCCACACTGGTCTCCCAGTTCATGTCAACGGGGCCTTTGGATTGACCGACAATCGGCGCGGGTTGAAGTGGCCCGGGTCCGAGTGTCGTGATGATGCTGCCGAATGGAATGAGCTGTTGCTGAGGCACGTTGGTAGCCTAGCCTATGCTTCGCTTCTACTGAGCCTGCAGAAAGTATTTGCAAAGAAATTACGCCATAATCAAGCTACCAACCATATTTACATGTCTTGGCCAGACATAAAGAATGTTGAAAGAAACTGGCTATCCATGGTGGAGAAAACATTCAAAGAACTTATCAGCAAACCCATATTCTGGACTGAAGCCAATGGAGGAGAGTGGGTAAAACCGGAAAACGCTATTTTTGACCGTTTGCACCAGTCGCCTCCCATTGTATCCAGTGAAGTTAGAAATGCCGTTGTGTCTATGCTTAAGCTAGCAAATCGTCCAGTGGTGGAAGTTCCAGATCACGTGTTGACAATCATTGACAAGTATATGCCTGATTGTACCAAGAATATCAGACCGGGAACCATGCGGAAACTTTTGAAGAAGAAACAGGAAGGCAGGTGGAGTGTGCAGAGGACCACGAGGCAAGATAAACTTCTGATTCTGGAATATGTTTTGAGTGACAACAAGCCAAAACACCTCAATGGCGTGCCACTTCTTCCTCTTGCAAACGGACAATTTATTGAGTTCTCTCCTCTCCCACCATCCCACAATTCCTCTCGGATTGTGTATGTGGCCTCCAGTGAACACCCTCAGTCGATATTGCCAAATATGGAGAGCAGATTCCTTGACGAGACCATCCCATTGGCTGTGCTACGTTCTCTACGTTTAATGGCGGTTGCATCCTCTACAAGAGCAAGTGAAACTCAGCTTGTGAAATTAAATGCCAAAATGATCCAACCCTTGCTTAAGGAAATACTACCAAAGGAATGGTTCAACAAAGCTGATCTGGTACTCTGGTACCCAGGAAAAAAGAATCATCCGCCAAAGTCGTGGCCAAGAGCGATGTGGTTGTGGATGAAGTCTCAGGATCCAAAGGAATGCCTCTCACTATTTGAAGACTTCCCACTCATCGAACACATCTCCGGTAGCACTACGACACTGGTGAAACTAAGACGAAATGGAAAAGTTATAAGGCGGAGCACCTACGGTTCATCACTTCCTGAAGATGTAGTCTCTCTCCTGAGTGAAATTGGATGCATCGTGGTTACTGAAGTTCCCAATTACCTGAGCAACTATCCACAGCTGGAGAATCATTTGGCTCCTCCTACTTCAGATGGCGTGCTTCGTGTTCTACATACTCATGGAGGTCCTGACATGATGGGGATGATTGCATGCTGCAGCCTAAACGCCAAAAGGAGCTTGCGTGCCTTTCTTCTAAACCAACCAAGTAAGACTCCCCTAAATGCCTTTCTAGCCCAGCTACCAATTTATGAGAGCATGGATGGTCAGTCACTTATTCCAGCCCAGCGAGACGGTGTTTGGGCTAGTGTCGCTCCTGAGTTCTTACCAGCAGGTATTTCTGTTCCAAATGCATCCTGCATCCTATCGAGGTCTGACGATACTCTGCGGCTTCTAAAGCAGCAAAAGGTGTCTATCATGACAACTACAGCTTTTCTCTGCCGGGAGGTTTTGCCACATATTAACGAGGACTTCTATTGTCATAGTGATGTTCTCAACCTCATGAAATGGGTCATGATGAACTTTCGTTACTTTTGTAGCGAAGAACCTTCTTTTTCTGAGTACTTGAAGCAAGTTAAGTTTGTAGATGTAAACACTGACACTCTACGAGCTCCTTGTGAAGTCTATGACCCACAAAAGACTTTGCTAAAAGAGTTATTTGAGGGGGAAAGCAACAGGTTTCCACAAAGATACTTTGCAGAAGAGGAATCCCTCTTAATTTTGAAGAGTCTTGGAATGAAGCCGTCAGTCGGCGCCGATGTCCTTGCTAGCATTGCTGAGAGTCTGAGGCATTTTACAGAAGATACACGTACACGAAAGACAGCTGCAATGCTAAAGGTCCTTGAACGCAACAGCGCACTGCTTGATGCCAGAATTTGTGGGACTACCCTAAAAAGCTATCTTTCAAATCTGCACTGGTTAACAAGATTGAGAGTACCACCAAAATGGTATCCCCCAACGATGCCCTGGTTTTCTGGAGGTTACACACTATACCGCCCTAGAGAGATTATGCCGCTGTGCAAAGCTAACCTGGTAGGCGCCTGCCTGCCAGTACTTTCAGTGAACCCGACGTCCTCCAACTCACAACTATGTGAAATATTTGAATGGAAGACACCACCTGCTGTAGTCATCATTCAGCAACTAACAGTTGCGTGTGAACACGTTCCAAGAGAACGAGAGAATGCGGAACATTTCAAGGAAATGGTGAAACAACTATATAATGTTCTCTCGAGTGATGTAAATTCGGAGACCATAATTCGCAATATGTTATCAACAAAGCCTTGCATCTTCATCGACAATCGATTTGTTGTTCCAGCGAACGTGTCGTTCACTTTTGAAGGCTACGGGAAACCATATTTGCACACAGTACCTGACTGGGCACAGGAGTATAGTTCTTTGCTTCTACGCCTCGGTGTAAAGACGAAATTCTCCGCGAGAGACTTCCTTCAAGCTTTGTTAAAGATGCAAGAACAGAAAGGCCAAACGGCTCTGAAGCAACATGAATTTCTGGTTGCTAAGTCATTCATTTGTGAGTTGTCCGAGGCAAGTGAAGAGGAGCTCTGCTCTTATCATGGCAATGTTCCCATTCTAGATGCAAAACAAGTTCTTCAACCAGCACAGCAGCTTGTAATCAACAACACTCCTTGGGTTAAAGCGGCCGATGACATGAAGTTTGTAAATCAAGAGATTCCAATTGCCTTAGCATACAGACTTGGGGCTAAAGCCTTGCTTGACAAAAAGTTGGAGAGATACATGTACTCAAACCCGAAGTGGTGCCCATATGGTCAGGTGGAAGATCTCACAGATCGACTGAAAGGAATTTTGAAGGCCTATCCATGCGATATTGGTATTTTCAAGGAACTAGTTCAGAACGCGGATGATGCAAAAGCAACTGAGATTCACTTTGTCTATGACACCCGCCAGTTGTCTAAAAAGCATATTTTCCAAGGAGACGGAAATTGGACAGAGCTACAAGGACCTGCTTTGTGTGTCTACAATGACCGACCTTTTGAGAAAAAGGACGTTGAAGGCCTTCGAACTCTTGGAATCGGCAGCAAAGTTGACGACTCGGAGAAAATTGGGCAATATGGGATTGGATTCAATGCTGTTTACCACCTCACAGACTGCCCCTCATTTTTGTCAGACGGAAACACGCTTGGGATTTTGGATCCACAAATGCGCTACGCCCCAGGGGCAAGCAGAGAGGCACCAGGAGCATTGTATTCTGAAATCGATGAAGAGTTCTGCAACGATTGCAAAGATGTGATGGACGGATTTCATCTGTCGAACAACCTTCCGCTCAAAGGAAAAACAGTATTCCGCCTTCCCCTTCGAAACAGGTCAATGGCTGAGAACTCCCAAATCTCTGACAGAGTGGCCGTTGAAGAGATCAAGCAGTTACTACAGTCGTTTCAGCATGAAGCAAGGGACACTCTCTTGTTTCTTAACCACATCAATAAGATCACAATTTCCCATTTCAGCAACGGAACATTGCAGCTCAAGTACCAAGTATGTGCCGAGCTTTCAGTTGAAAGCCAGCGAAAGCGGGAAGATTTAGTTAATCAAGTCAGAGTGTCAAAAAGCATCAACACGGAAGACGTGGAATGCTTCGAGGTAACTTATCCCATCACGATAAAAGACTCCTCAAAGTGTAAAGAAGAATGGCTGATACACCAAAGAATTGGATGCGACCAGTCCACAGAGATACCAAACGGGAAAACCAATGGTCTCCTGCCACGTGCCGGTGTTGCTGCTAGAATTTCGTCAAACAGACGTTATTGGCTACCTTCCACCTCATTCCAAGCGTTCTGCTTTTTGCCACTGCCAGTACACACACACCTTCCTGTACATGTCAACGGCCATTTCATCTTAGATTCTGCTCGACGAAATCTGTGGCAAGATAAGAATGATGAAGGATTTAGAAGTGTCTGGAACCATTTTGTTAAGACGAGTGTTGTAGCCCCGGCCTATGTGTCCCTGCTTGAAGAAGCGAGAAACTACATTTTCATGCAGCAGCAGCCGAAAGGTGACGTGCTCTACTTTTCAAAGATGTTCCACGTATCGACTAGATTAGATTGGTATTTAAACCTATTTCCATCAGTTGATACAACGCAATCAAACTGGAAGGAGCTGGCAATCAGTGTCTATAAGCTAGTCGCAAACGAAGACAAGCCTCTGTTGCCTGTCATTGTGAAAGAATGTGGAAAAGGTTTTGCAGATGAAGTTGAGTTGCGACCAAGATTAATGGAATGTGAAACACGCCGTAGTGGTAAATGGTTCACTGGAACCCAGGGTGTTCACTCTACAAAACAGCCGCATGAGCAAGCACATCGCTACAGATGTACATGGCATTGTTGTTCGAATAGCTTTTTTGACGATCCCGAATGGTGTGATAAAGAGAACACACCAAGACAAGTGCTTCTAAACGTCGGATTTCCATTAGTGCATTTCTGGTCGCTGCACGGGAATTTTAAGGCTGCCGGAGCTGCAGTTAATCAAGCAAGTCCAGATGCAGCCATTCATTTCCTGAAAGGGGATGGCTTCGATTCCTCACCTTGCCAACTTGTGCACGTACCTTGTCATGTTACAGATTCAGCAGTCACGAGTATTCTCAACGTGAAATTGCTGTTGGAGTATTGTCTTCAAAGTTCCACATGTTGTGTGCAGATTGAAGGACTTCCACTGCTTGTCACCGAGGATGGGATGCTGCGGAGATTCGCTTCGACCAACCCAGTGTTTCTGACAACATTTGCTGACCTCGTTCCTACCAGGAAGGATCGTTTCGTTAATTACGAGCTCCATAGCACCCTATCTCACAGTAATACTCCAGACAGCCTTATGAAAGCAAGAGTAATCCAACCATTTGATATTCCCACTCTTAACTTACTTCTTCCCAGCGTCCTCCCGAGCCACTGGAGAAACAAACGACAGTATGTGCATTGGACCCCTACGCAAGAAGATGTCCCGAATCGTAGATGGCTGAAGCGACTGTGGACATACCTTGTAATGTGTCAACTGAAAAAGAAAAGCAACGAACCAGCTCGGCTCCTTGAAGCTTTACAAGAATGGCCAATATTTCCTACAATCAAAGGAGTTCTGGCCTCGATGTCCATTTCTAAGTTCATCTTTGACCTGACTTTTTCTGATGCATGGTCACCAAGTCAAATAAACGTTGCTGTAGTACTCCGAAAGTTGGATTGTCCCCAGATAGATTTGGAAATCGTGGGGGACAATACCATAGCGGAAGCAGCTACCTTGATTCATGATTACGTTGCCCACCCAAACTCTCCTGGTGATGTTCTCAGGGTCTTGGGACAAAAGATGAATGAAGAGAATATTGCCGACAAGTTGAAAGAGGAAGAAATCATGAAGCTGATGCAGTTCTTGCAGGAAGATGAAGAAACTTTGCAGCAGCACAATCTCGACGTCGCCACTCTAAGAAAGCTGCCGTTTTATAAGACTGTCGATGGAAGATTTGTGAGTTTGGAGAAGCACACAACTTTCTACGTCCTGCCTGACAGTGTTCCGCTAGATGAGCTTGGTAAATGGATGATGGAGCAAAAATGTACTTTTCTAGCACAGTGCCACCAGCTACATCTTCTTTACACGTACATCGGGATTACTGAAAGAACTGCAGTGGAGTTCTATTCATCATTTATCTTCCCGATCTTCCGTTGTCTCGGACACACAACTAGAATGAAACACCTAGAATTCCTGAAGAATGACTTGATGCCATCCGTGAATCTGAGCGATAAGACCCACATCGTCACAAAACTTCGCTCGCTACCAACCATACCTGATGAAGATGGCGAACTCAAACCCGCCTCACACTTTTACAACCCTGGCGATCCTGTTTATCAAGCTGTCATCAATAGGAAACGACTTCTTCCAGCTATATTTTGCAGTGATGATTGGTTTCCTTTCTTGAAGGAAATTGGCCTAAACACTGAGGTCACGGCAGCAGAGTTTGAACAGATAGCTCAGAAGGTTGCTTATAGTTCCACGTCCTCGCGCAAGAATGTATCCCTACCGACGATCCTCGTCAACCACATTATGAACACTGAACGACCAGACTTCCGTGAACAGTGTTTCTTAGAGCGTATTTCAGAAGTTGCATTTGTACCATCTCAACAGCCTGCCCAGCCCCTCCTTCAGCTTCAGCTACAGCCGAAAAGTACAGATCAAAAGCCTTCGCCTCTCATACAATTTCGTGGCTCCATTTCCAGTGATTCCCAACGCTTAGTTTGGACAAGTTGTAACCTTATACCATCTTGGGCAGTACCTAGAGGAAAAGATGCTGACTTCATTTCAGCAGGGCTTGGTATCTACACGGAGCCACCATTAGATAAAGTACTGGACCATCTTGTAAATTTGACGACTAATCTCAAAGGTTCGACAGAGAAAGAGCTACCGTACAGCCAACGGTGCCTAATGCAAGAGATATGCGAAGAAATATATTGGTTTCTCGTGAAAATAAGTCAATGTTCTGCCAAACAGTGGCAACACGGATGCACCCATTCCTGCAAACAAATCAGCGAGCGGCTCAAGAATTGCCAGTGCATACTGGTTGAAGATGGTCGTGTGTTTGTAGAAGCAAGACAGCTGGTTTTCGATCTGAACGAAGAAATTACACCATATCTTTACAAAGTGCCCCGCGCATATGGCGCCTTCGATCACTTTCTAAAACAGCTTGGAGCCAGCGAAACGCAAAAACCCACTCACTTCGCATTTGTTTTGAAGAAAATAAAGGACGCATGCAAAGAAAACAAGATGAACCCAAATTCAGCAGAAAGGGCAAAGAGTGCAGTTGTTGGTCTATTTTGGTCGCTGTGGAGGCTGTTTCAGAGCTCACAATTGAGTTTCACAGAAAACCATCCTAACAGACATCAGTCTTTACAAAAGGCACGAGAGAGCCTGTCAACAGTCAAGACACTTTATCTTCCTGATGTGGACGACCACCTAAAGTGTTCAACGGAACTCGTACACTTCAATTGTCCAAGCTACAGGAATAGAATGGAAACAAGCACGTATCCCATTTTACTGACACCATGTGAATGTGGAATGAATGTTGCGTTGGACAAACGTCTGTTAGACCTGCTGCCAGAAGAAATGGCAGTAACACCACTTGGATCCTTGATACATGAGGATCTTTATCCTGACTCTCAAACGGATGTGTGCCCTGCTGAAGACGATCCTAATGGTTGCCCATTTTCAGAGTCATATCGGAGATTGCTGCTATCGCGGTACTTCAAAGAAAGCCTCGAAAGGATACTTCAGCATGAGAGTCGCGATCTTAAAGTACCACAGGAATTTCAAGCAAAGATCAGCCAGCTACAGAACAATTTGCAGGTCGTTTGCCTTGCGTCACTCCAAACACAACTTGTCCAATCGGAAGACGGTGTGGCAATACCCAACAGCAGCAAACGAAACGTCCTATTTGTGAAGCAAGATCAACAGTCCGAGGTACTGCATTTGTATATCAACCATGGAGCCAAGAAAGAACAATTAAACAGAAAGCTTGGTAAAGCAATCAATTACCTTACCGGCCGAAATATCAAAGAAGAAAGTCTGCTACAAGTTCTTCTTTCTTCTCGTTGCCCAGAGGAAATGGAAGCCATTTTGGATAATGAAGACATAACGGCTGTTGCAACAAACAAAGCAAGCTGGCAACTAGGTGCAGATATTCCAGTTTACCTGCAATACCTTCTAAAGCAAGATCCCGCATTTTTTTTTCGTGAAAAGGAGAAAGTTGGATTCCTCAAGAAAGAGATGCGGAACTATCAAGATGGAAATGGTAACGAGAAAGAAGATTACAAGAAAAACGAACACTGGGGAGAAGATGAATACGATGACGATGATGATGACGACAGCAATGGTTATTACGATTGTGATAGTGAAGAGGAGGAAGACAGTGATGATGGTGGTGGTGGTGCTGCTGATGATGATGATGACGAGGAGGAGGAGGAAGAGGAAGAAGAAGAAGAAGAAGAAGAGGAAGAGGAGGAAGAGGAGGAGGAGGGAGTGTGGGAGGAAGATGAAGGTCACAAAAGCAGAGAAAAGAAAATCAAAGGTGAAGAAGAAGCGAACGAAGAAAACACCCGTGGTCCTGTTTATGTATTTGCAAAGGTTATAAAGCAAGTGAAGCATGTACAGCCAAGCAGTCGGTACCTTACCAGATATCGCGTTGACGTTGGTGAAACTGAGTTTCTGGAAGTAGGCGTACTAGATCTGTATAAATTCGTTCAGCTACCTTCTTCTGACAGTGCAGAGCAGCAAGTAGATGAAGATGCATCAACATCCGCAAAAAAAGGTGAAACAACAGAAAGTATAATTCAAGGAATCAAGCGAGAGCTTTGTGAAATTTGGAAGCTTCCTGTCGGTGAGAAACGGAAGGCTATTCGCAGGCTCTACTTTATGTGGCACCCAGATAGAAACCCGCAGAATATCGACCAAGCAACAGTTGTTACACAGTTCATTGAAAGTGAGTGCAGAAATCACGAAGACAAAATCCAGGACTTACCAGACTTCAACAGTTGGACTCAAGAAGTACAGCAGCAGCGGCAGAGTTTCGAAAACTACCGGAGGTATTACCCCCCTGCACCGCACTCCTCAAGAAGCAATTCTGACAGCTTCGACTTCTTCAGGCCAGTAAGGAGTAGAACCTACCTCAACCCCGACGCAAAAGAAGCAAGAAGGTGGATAAAGCAAGCCAGAGAAGACTTGCGAGCTGCAAAGTACGACCTGTCAGCAGATCC
>JANVCH010066501.1:214-10722 GCA_025505405.1 Epizoanthus rinbou
AAACACAAGAGAAATCTAGTGTGAAGCGATAAAACGTAAGCGCAATCCAAACACAAGAGAAATCTAGTGTGAAGCGATAAAACGTAAGCGCAATCCAAACACAAGAGAAATCTAGTGTGAAGCGAGAAAACGTAAGCGCAATCCAAACACAAGAGAAATCTAGTGTGAAGCGAGAAAACGTAAGCGCAAGCGCAAGAAAAAGGAAAGTTTTTCTTGTTCTTGACTCGCAGGTGCGCTTGCGTCAGAAATTTTCTTGTGTGAAGCGAGAAAACGTAAGCGCAAGCACAAACGCAAGCGCAAGCAACAAAGCAATCAAAATTAGTATTTTTCGAGACCTACAAATGCTGAGATAACAAAATGGCGGCAGATAATTTAAATTTGTCCATGGAGGAAAAGTTATCGGAAGCTGTTAGAAAATTTCCTGTTCTATACGATAAGTCGAGTGCACATTTCAAGGATAAGAATCAGAAATAATTTCGTGAAACGACGTGGCTACATCCACTGGTCTAGAGTGGAAATGAATTGTTTGCTTCTATAGTTCATCGTGAACTGCATGCGCATCTTAATTTGACAATGTAGTTGTATAATTGCTAGAATTTCTTGATTTGTGCAGGGGAAGAAACAAGTTTTTATTGTTCTATAAACTAAAAAGTGTAAGGCGCATGCGTACGCTCATTTCTTGTGTCGCTTGCGTTCTTGTGTGAAGGTCGTTGCGCTTGCTCTTGCGTTTGTGGTTGCGCTTGCATGCGTCGATAGTGTGAAGTAGACAAAATTTAACGTACACAGTCCGCTAAACTTTGTGCCGGCATATAATTATAAATACAGAATTTGTGAAATGTAATCAACTGCAAATGATATGTCGAAATTAGGCTGCAGTAAGTTTCATTAAAAGAAAGGAGTAACTATTGTAAATATGCCGCTAAAAGAGGTTTTTTGGCAAAAACAAATACCGATAACGGTTGAATGTCATGTTAATGACAGGCGATGTACATTTCTGTTATCGTGAACTGTAGTCAGGCATCATATAATGCGATGTCGTTAACCCTATATCTTCTAGCAGAGAACAGGTACCCTACTACTGGGGAGGCGATATACTAACATTTACTGGACTAAAACCTAAGTTCACTAATAAGTCTGTTTAAAAATCTAAATTTATAATTTCCATTTTTGAGTTCCCTTTCTCTACTTAAATCTTAAATTTTAACTCCTTACAATCGTAACCACTTCATAAAATGCAGTCCTTGCATGAGTCGCCCACCAGACCAGTGATGTCCAGTTTCCTGATCCTATTTTTTAAATATTTGGAGTGAGGGTGACGCCCCTCCTTAGAGCTGATTTGGACCACAGGAGTGGGCCGAAATACCTTCCTGGTTAGTGCATGTCTGCCATGTCTTACCGTGTTAAACCATGGCATGCGGAAGTCAGCATTCCTAAGGTTATATTTTTCTGGTGCTGAATTAAACATATCCACACTAGAGTTATGTTAATTTAGTAATAGTGTTTACTTATCAATATATCTGTCAAATCATTGTAAATATATTATGCAATTCATGGTCAGTCATTGCCACAGGACCCGTGAAGCAGTTCAAAAAGTGGAGGGCCTGATTTGTCCGGGCGAGCTCTGTACCGTAGCTGGACGGTATTTTAGTTATTGGCAAATTGAGATAATTACCTGAATATTGTTAATTGGTGCAATATTTGTTCTATAAACAGGATTGATATCAAGAATTGAAGATGCCGATCTGTTGGTGTGTGATGCCACATTTGTCTGTGGAGCACTACTTGCTGAATACCTCTCCATTCGTCGTGTCGATGTTGGACTGTGGTCATTTGCAGATCCCAACCTTTCACTGTACAATATTCCTAATCCTGTGTCTTATATTCCTCAAGGCAACAATGGATATTCCCCCCAGATGACTTTTCTAGAGAGAGTTGGGAATACATTGTTTTCTGTAGTCAAACAAGGAGTAACTGGCATTATTCCATATTTCGTATTTTCACCACTTACCAGGAAATATGGCCATGGAAAGACATTTGCTGAAATTGTTGGCCAGGCAGAATTGTATTTGGTCCCCGTAGATTTTGCATTGGAGTGGTCTCGTCCAATACTACCTAGTAAGTGATTACAAGCTATAGATTCAGCTGAAATGATTTCCACTTCAAATTCTATCTATCTACTGAGATACTTCTTCTTCTTCAATTCAGACTATGTTGCTCTTGCTCTTCATTATGCCTGCCACTCGGTACCTGTCAGTACTGTCTGTCTGTCTGTCTGTCTGTCTGGCAGTGCCCACTAGCTAGCGGTTTGTCACAAGTCTGTATGACCATTAGGTATGTTTTCAGTTAACCCTGCACTTCTGACAGACTTGGTGTCTGTTGTACCACGGGTGCCGAGTACAATAAATACTGAATAAATAGGACAACGGACCTCAATCGCACACATCGTTTGTTTTCGTGCACTCAGCCGCCATATTGAATCTGGAAGCAAAGCATGCTTCGGTTCTAAATAATTTTCAACCTAGGTTCTAGGCCTATAGTAAGTTTATAATTGCACGGTTTCTGAGCTCCCGAACATTTTCCGAAGATTTGTGTAGTTTGAAAAAATTATACAATACACAAATGTTCGTAGAAAAACTTTGTTGGAAAAACTTCGTGTGAGATTATTATTATTTTATTACATTTATTCAGTATTTATTACACTTACCCCTGTGGTTGTAAAAATAGGAACTCCGATCCTACACGTAAACAGGGTAACAACAACAACAACAACAACAACAACAACAATAATATACGTTTATTCACCTCACTTTAAAATAATATTATATAATTTTGGGTAGTTAAGACATAGATAGGTGCTGATTACCTGGAATAACCATTGGGGCTATACGAGCCAGACAACCAGATCTCTATTTTGATTAGATATGTTGGATCGGTATATGAATGAATGAATGAATTGATTTTGGGGGGAGGGAGGCTCTGAACGTCTGGTAACGTAACGTAACTGAACTGAAAAAATTATGCACGAACTAGCTCAAAACAACTTTTTGTTTTGTTTGTTTTTTTGTTTAGTTTGACAGATCACCCAGCAGATATCGTATCACGTATTGATATGATATGGGAATTCTATTGTCTGGAATCTCAGACTGTATTTTATTAAGCCACCAAGAGAGAGACTTTTGAATACGATACTTTTGGAGAGCAATGCTGTCACAATTATTTAAAAATATTTAAAAATATTGGTTAGATTTCAAAGTATCAAGAACCCGAAACTACAATATAAACTTTTATAATATTGTAAGTCTAAATTTTGTTCCCCAGTCAAAACTTCGAGTCGGCTTTAAATCGATCTCCTGGGAGCATGGGGCGGGACTGACTCAAGGGCAATTTAAAAACAGTTATAGAAATTCTGAACACATTTTGCCCAATATCTCCCCTGAAAACGGCAACCTCCAAAAATTCAAACGCAAGCTCTGTTTATGGAATTATGATTTATGTATAACTGTTGTCGTAACTGCTTCGTTTGAATATAAAAATGTATACGGATTCAGCAGAGACATATACTTAGGAGTGATTCCTTGTTCAGTCTATTGCAGAATATCTGATAAGAATCTTAGAAAATGACCAAATCCATCTACAACAATTAAACCAAGCGTAACTTGAGACTGCGTATCAAAAATATTCTGGTCTATAAACGGCACCATACAGAAAACTCGCCGTCAGTTGACAAACTCCCAAAGTAACTAAACACAATGGAAAATAAAGGAAGGCGTTTTATATAATTATAGATGTGAATGAGCATTATATTACCCGGGACAGCGATGGAACCCAGGGGGTGACAGCACAGAGCTAGAGCTAGAAAGAATGGAAAGCTGAATTGTGAAAGCGCGCGATTTGATAATACGTAACAAGAGCTAGGGAAGGGGGTGTGTGGAAGGTGGGTGGGGGGCCATGTCCATCGATCATATGATGTCGGCTCATCTCGCATTGTGTGCAACCTTAACCACCGTGTACAAGAGGGTTTAATATGAAGTAAGATGTAAGTCAAGTGTTTTTCTGAATATAGTTCTAGCAAATTTTATTTATATTGTAATCGCGGAGTTTTTTTGGATAGTGGCGCAGTTGACGGTATCATCCAATTGTATGTAACTAAAATTATTAAGAACTGTTTCAATATTCCAGGGATATTTGTCACATGAAATGACACGTTTGGGGTTTAGACAGCTGGGATCTTGTCATCATATTGACCTAGATACAAACAATGCGGATAAATTGTAGCTCTTGGTATCACCGTTCAGCCAAGCCGGAATCAGTTGCCGAGTAATTCCCCCGGCGATGTCGGTACCAGCACCATAGCATATTTTGAAACAAAGGAAACAATAGTTCTCAAATAATATACTCTACAAGAGCTTTCATTTTCAGCTATTGTTTATTTTCAATTTTTTTTTGCACTTTCTTCTATGTCCGATTTGAGCGCGCTGGAGATAAGAAAGGACACAGAGCTAACAAAGTGAAAGTATTTCTAAATATATTTTGCGTGTTTCCTGTTTGTTGCAGGCGAACAAAAGATAAAAAGAATGTGGTTTCTGTTTGTTCGAAAACGGCAAATGGTGCTAAAGCAGTATGAATAGAAACGTTTCATTTTTCTTTCTTTACAACAAGAAATCAGATCTAAGGAGCAGTACTGTGGATTCCTTCACTTTACGTAAATAGACTATTATCTACCAGGTGCAGACGACTTAGCAAGTAATCTGGTAATGTTAAACTCAGTTCATGCAAGTATTCTCGATCTAACGTTTAAAACAAGTAAAATTTCCTGGAATATCAATATGTAAAAAAACAAAAACATTTTCCGCATGTAAACTCACCTCCATTAAGACCAGGATAAAAAGTAAGAATTTGCAGATAAATCAGCAACAAAGCCAAGGCTGTCATTGTCCACTCTTCTGGGCGAGCCACTGCAACACGTTTGTTTCCAAAGCAGATCAAGTCAGGACTGCAGTGACTGAGCCAGATTCTCCGTAATATTTGTTATCTCCAGACAACCGGTTTTGCTACTTCAAGAAACGCCTCATTGGCTTGAATTTAATCCTCTCCTTTATTGGTTGTTTATTGTTGTCGGTTGTGCTGAGAAGCTGATTCCCTGCACGTGCTGGACAGGTGTGCTAACAATAGTCAATAGAGCAGATACACGCGGTTGCACAATCCTTGCACGCGTGGTGTGATTCAAAGACACACTTTACTTTACGCAATTGAGTGAATTGTATTTGTTTTAGAATGATTGCTATTAATACCACAAGCATGCACAATTCACTGCCATAAATCGCTCTTTCTGAGCTTCTTAAGGTGTCTGAACACAGTATGTTTCACAGTTTTAAAAGGCGGTTACTCTTTATGTTTACTTCATGCAGTACTCGATATTATGTCCTGACTACTTTTTGCATATAAGAAGTAGTTTTAAGATGTTTCCATAGCAACTATTTACCTTGCAAAACCACCTTAACATTTTTAGAATATTACGTTTTCTCAAAATCTACTCAATAACTTTTCTTTAAACTTTGCAAAATCAAATATTAGTCAAATATTATCATTTTGAGCAGACGCGCGTTTCGAGGTAATACAAGCTTTATTGGCATGATATAAAATGTTTATTGTTAGAGACAATTCTTTTAACTCGTTTTTCTCTCAACTCTCCCCCTCCTCGCCCCTTTGCGCTTGCTACGAAGGCTAGTGGTTTGCTTGCGTCAGATTCTTGTGCCTGCGCTTGTTTCTGCCGTTGTGTTTGTGTCGACAGTAAAAACCAGGCTAGTCCAACTACTTGGAACTTTAACGTTTCGTATCCTAACTCAGAAGGTATATCTTTATCAATAATAACAGCAACAGCAACAGCAACGGCAACAGCAACTCAAGAACACGTTCGTCTGTGGTTGAATACTCGATCTATAGGGTCCGCCTGTGACGATACGCTTGAGTGATTATAATGGCCGTCAGTACAATGATCACAACAATGAGAGGGATGAGGATTGAGAGCCTGAGTCCCAGGTCTTCCCGGGTGGAGGTGCACCAACGGAAGCAGCTGACGACAGAGACACGTGTCTTGATTTAGTTTGAAGCGGAAGTAATACTGTATCAGCACCGAACAGTTTATTGGTTAGTTAGTTTATTAAAGTTATCACATTATTTATGAAATGTAATTAGTTCTATCAAAGGCATGTAACTTTATTGATATTTTTAAAATTTTCTTAACTTTCTTTTAACTTTCTTAACTTTACTTTTACTTCGAGACCGTGTATAATGTTCCGAATACATTATTAATATTATTATTATTATCATTACTATTATTATTATTATTACTACTATTATTATTATTACTTTGAGGACAATTAAAGTATCTAGATTGACCAAGCTATAGATTGAACCTGATTTTCCAGAAACAGATTTTTCAATATTTCTAACCCCAACCCCAATCCCAACCTTAACCTTAACCCTAACCCTAACCCCCTCCCGTTGTTTTTTGCCACGACCGCGTGCTCGCCGCCTGCAGAAAGACTGGGATCTAGTAAATCACTGCCAATCTAACTTGATTTTCGTTCTCGCATAACTCCTCGAGTTTTCGCCCGTTTCTTACCATTTTTTCAGTAGATTTCGTATGAAACACATACATTTTATTTTAATTATTTACCAAATATTACAGGTGGACTCCCTGTAATATCTCCAAGCTTATTTTTTGTAACCTTGGCTCTCCATAAGCGTTTTTTGTCTATTTTATTTTTAAACAGTTCTTGTTAGAGCGCTAATTTACAACTCATATAATTACAGGAACGAGCGATTTCCTTTATATTACGATGCGGCACGGCACGAGTCGAGAGTGTTCTTAAAAGATCGGTTGGTTTAATGATTTCGATAATACTGTGAAGGCTGCGTTCTGAAAAGAACGGTTTATTTAAGTGTTGAATTGTCGACAGACTGTGGTTTAACGCAATGAAGAGACGGGTTTTGCGCAGCCGGGTCCAGGAAAGTTCTCGACAATGTTCTATCTCTGTAAAAACAACTCTGTAAGTGTAAAAACAACAATTCTAGCTTCCCTTTTAAGTTTTATATTTAACGTAATATTTCCCTTAATATAGTTTTAGTTCTCAACCATTGTCATTTATACAATTATAGATTTTTAGTAGTAAATATTGAAATTCTTAAAGAATGTAAATTTTAATATTACGGTATTCACACTTGTAATTCGTATCTTAAACACCGTCCATGGAGATCAAAGAAATATTACCATTTATACCATTACTATTAGTAATACCAGAGTGCCGGAGGTGTTGAGATCGGTACAAATCAATAAACTCGTCGCCATCGATCAGACCGTCATAGAAACTTGAAAGCATCGTATTTCGTGTATGTTTAAAATAACTTATGAGGTACAAACAAACGTATTATATAAATGAAAATCAAGAAGAACTGCAGAAAATGCAAAGCTACTTTACAAAGCTGTCACTCGACGACACGTTCTGTCAGTTCAGTTTACGCACGACGTGCGTGACCGAGTCTTAACGTCACTTTTCCCGCCTTCAGAACGATGTTCTATTTATTATTACCAGACCTTTATCGGCGACGACATTGGCGTCGGTGTTCCGGTATCTTAAAGCCGGTACTGAAGAAAAGGGTTGGTTTGTTTCGTGGGTTGTGAAGGACATACCTGGAACATGAAAATTGTTCAAACTTAGCCACCCTTGGATCAATGTGATATAGGACAACTATTTGAGCTGCGTGTGTTCTTACCATGACTAAGGATGTGTTGCTGCTTGCTCTTGCATCTGGTACAACAAATCTCTTTGAGACGTGATATGTCGTGAGAATACATGCAGTGATTTAAATTAAGCTACGTTCTGTCCTGCCCAGGCGTGTCAGAAACCTCGGTAATTCCCTAATATGATTTAGACACCAATGCGTCGCAGCTCCAAACGTGAATACGGTTATGTAAATTAACAGGAAAAATATCAAAAAAAAAACTCTAGAGTAATGAAAATCTTTTCGTTTTCTGTTCTGTTCCTCCTGTGTACCTCCTGTAAAGCCCAGCAAGGTGAGTCGCAATCAGTTCAGATCTACGTATTGGTTGTATAGCAATTTTTTTAAAAGTTATTTACAAACTGATTAACATGGCAAAAAGAATCGTACTTGTACGCTGTTATTGTGTGTTTCAATTTATTGTAGAAGCCCTGCAAATGTTCAATCACAAGTTATAAAGTTCAACCACAGCCGATCGCGTCTATCAACCCATTATGAGGTGCAATATTAAACGTTTGAATTCAAAGTTGTTCGCTATTGCAAAACTCGTGATGGTAAAATCAAAAGTATAGATTAAACTGATGAGTTGGCATCTAAATCACATTTTTAAGCCTAAAAGCTCGATAGAGAAATTAAGGTTACAGAATACCTTATAGCGAGAACCAAATACATGTACATCGCAAAGGGATCGATCACTGCAATACTGATATTATTTATAATTTTAATGGGTATTTTCAATAAAATGCTTTCTCTCAATGTATGATGCATCGTGTATGCTACAAAGAGAACAACTTTTCAAGCAAATACAATAAAGTTTCTATAAGTTGGCGTTGTAGTTTTTTGGTATCTTTTTAGTTTTTAGCTGGCACTTGAAGCGCTGGTCTTTCCTGAGAGGATCTAGCGCCCGAAACGTCAACTACTCCAGAAAGATACCATCGATTATGATATATCAAAATGCGAAACATTTCCCATGTTTTTCATGTTACACTCTTTTGTGTTATTTAATTTATATTATAAAGTTTGGTTCTTTCAGAGCTCTACGTGTATGTTCCTCCAGTTGCAGTGGTTTCTCGTTGAAAGATTCAAATCATGTCATACATGTAATCAGTACGAGTAGCGTATTATCTTTGACCTTGTCCTTTTCACATGCAAAACCGATTATTGATCTTTAATATACTTTATATTCTATATCTTCGAACGACCTGAAGTATTCGAAAAAAAAATGCACGTATTTCAATTAAGACTGAAATTTACTCTAGGAGGGTAGGTCAAACAAACAAAAAATGAACCAGACAGAGACTACTTCATGAAAAAAAAAGATTCCTGCGTACAAATGAGTCTTGGCGCATCATTCGGCATCATATTATGACACTAAAGAGTCTATAACCCATCTAAATATGTCCCGCGAACGGCAAGGAGTGGGCACAATGACCAGACGTTTGGCGTGTTCAGTTGTACTTCGTGCCGGCCTCCCGTTTTCTACACACAGAGATGTGCCTTCACCGCCATTGATTGCACCGTCTCTACTTGATGCTTCAACCAAACAAACATGGCTCACGTAAGGCAAACATCTGCCTAACGTTACCCGTTTCCGGCGATACGCAGTGCTTAACAATTTTAAAACCATCTTATGAATACGTCAAGCTATGCTAGTAGCGCCAGCGGTAGATTTTGATGAGAAATTAAAATATATTTATATAATCTTGACATAAGTTTAGTGACCGTGTAGCGTGTTCAGTTGTACACAATGGTTCGTAGTACCATCATCACGTCACGTGTAGTTAGTCTCTTTATACCTCTGTAAGTAAATTTGTCATTAAAAAATATGTTGTCCATATACGACACCTATAAACTGTGTTCATTTGAAATGTGAAGAGCGTCCGGTTTCATAATTGTTGGGCTCTTGTCTGAAAATATTCAAATTGAAATTACGCAGGTGTTTTGCCTTCACATGACCTGCACTCTGTAGCAATCACGATCACTATCCAGACCAAACAAGTGACATTACAAATTCAGACTCGATCTTGTAGCTAGCTCAGTTCGCTGAATGAACCATTTGTTAGGATGCAGGTCAAAACATCTATTCTTTCAAGGAACAAGATACCTATTTTGGAGTGCGTTCGGGGGGCCCTGGCACTTGCCGCTCAAGAAACAAGGGACCCATTTTGGGGTGGGGAAGTGAAATCTGAAGAATCAGTGAATCCTTTGGGGCATGGGGACGGGCAATCTGCCGCTAGCCAGGGACGGTAGAACCTCTTCTGCATATTTGTTTTAAAAAATCCTCATCCCAGAGAAACCAAGGGCGAAATGTGATACCAAAATTGCCATAATCAGTTTCTGAAAACATTGATGAACATGATATTGTAAACATTAGCTAAGGACGGCACATATTGCCACACGCAATGATGCACCAATTGGACCACAGACCGTGCACAGGGTATTAAACCACTAAACCATGGCCAACCGCATCTGATCTTCAGTGGCTAAGGTAGTAATTCCGCGTGCGTTCACTTGAACTGAATTATTTTCTTACATCTTATAAGCTATAACTTGCAATCGCCGTTATGCCAGTGAAGGTTAGAATAACCCTAGTGACCTGCTGCAGCACTTAAATACTAGCTGCTTGCGAAATGTATTATACAAGTTATACTTGTTTATGGGTACAGAGTACATATTCCTATATTGTTTGTAAGCTACAAAATGAACGAGTTGTATAACTCGTGACT
>JANVCH010066512.1:0-10720 GCA_025505405.1 Epizoanthus rinbou
CTTACTCGGTAAGCAAACAAAATAGATGGAATGTGTAAATCCCAATCTTTTTGGTCAGAGCTTACAAACATGGAGATTGCTTTTGATATTGTTCCATTAAAACGTTCAACAAGAGAATTAGTTTGCGGGTGGTAGGATGTCATATTGACCTTGTCTGTGTTCATTAAGCGACATACCTCTAGTACCAATTTGGAGAGGAAATTCTTCCTACGGTCCGAGAGGATAACTATTGGAGCACTGTGCCTCGGTAGTATTTCTGTGGCTAACAACTTGGCTATGACGTGAGCTTCAGTTGTCAGTACTGCATAGGCTTCCGGCCATTTTGTCGGGTAATCCGTGAAGCAGACCACATAACGATTGCCTGTATTTGAGACAGGAAATGGACCTAACACATCTACAGCCAAACGGTCAAATGGCCCCGTCACTGGGAGTGGGAGGAGAGGTGCCTTTCCTTTGAATTTTGGTGTCTTGCTCATTTCACAATCTACACAAGTCTTACACCAATGTTCAATGTCCTTGAACATACCCTTCCACAAACATACCCTTCCAGTAGTATCGTGCTCGTAGTTTTTCATATGTCTTGTTGATACCAAAATGACCACCTGTGACGTCATCATGTGCCCATACTAGGATTTCATATCTGAGGGACGAGGGTATCACCAACTGAGATCGTACATCTTTCCTTCGTTTTGTAGTAGGTGTCCATAAGTGAAACAAGATACCTTCAGTGTTCAGGTAATAATCATCTATGGTTAGGAGGACGGTTCTTGCCTTCTTGTCATCATGGGGCAGTTCTTGAGTTTCTAAATAACGAATGATGTTGGCCAATTCAGGGTCACGATGTTGATGTTCATTGATCTGTTTAGTTTGCAGGCCGGGGGTGTCAAGAGCAGCCATAGTATAGGGTCGTCTTGAGAGAGCATCTGCATTACCATTAGATCTTCCTGATCGGTGGCGAATTTCAAAGTCATACTGCTGGACTAGCAAAGACCAACGAAGTAGTCTGCCTTTGGCGTCTTTGAGGCTCATCATCCAGCGTAGAGCATGATGATCAGTATAAACAATAAATTTACGTCCATATATATATGTTTGGAACTTTTTGATCCCTTGAATTAAAGCAAGTGCCTCACGTTCTGTAGCACTGTAATTACGCTCAGCAGGACTGAGGTCTCTTCCTGCATAAGCAATGGAAACTTCCTTGCCATGTTGATGTTGACCAAGACACATTCCAATGCCATCAAGCGATGCGTCAACATATAGTTCAAATGGGACTGTGAAGTCAGGATAGGCTAGGATAGGGGCTGTCGTTAAGGCGGTTTTCAGCTTTTCGAAAGCCAACTGACAGTCGTCATCCCATTTAAATGGCGTGTTCTTACGTGTTAATTTATTAAGTGGTGATGCTATCTTAGCAAAGTTCTTGACAAACCTTCTGTAATAGTTTGCGAGCCCGAGAAAACTACGTACGCCTTTAACGTTATGTGGTACTGGAAATTTTTGAACGGCTGTTATCTTCTCTGGATCAGGGCGTATTACATCTGCTGTGACAACGTGTCCCAGATACTTCACTTCTTGTTGAGCGAAATGACATTTGGAAGATTTCAGTTTGATGTTTGCTTCTCGGAATCTGTCAAATACTGCTGAGATATGCTGCAGATGTTCATCAAAGTTTTTGGAAAATATTACAACGTCATCCAAGTAAGTAAGACAGATTTTCCATGAAAGTCCGTGCAGTGTTGCTTCCATGAGGCGTTGAAATGTTGCAGGAGCATTACACAGACCAAATGGAATTACCTTAAACTCATACAGTCCACTATAGGAGATGAATGCTGTGCGATCACGTGACCGTTCATCCATTTCTATCTGCCAATATCCACTCGTAAGGTCAAGGGTCGTAAAGTTGTGTGTACCTTCAAGACTGTCAAGTACATCATCAATACGTGGTAGGGGGTGACTGTCTTTAATTGTTAGGGCGTTGACTCTTCTGTAGTCTATACAAAAACGAGTGGATCCATCTTTCTTTTTCACTAATACAATTGGAGAAGCCCATGGGCTTGTTGACTTTTGGATGATGTCTTGTTCTAACATCTGTTCAATGTGCTTGTCAATCTCGTCTCGGTGTACCTGAGGGGTACGATAAGGTCGTTGTCTCACAGGAGGGTTAGTATCAGTGTCAATATGTGCTTGACTTCTGACGTTCTTCCTAATTCTTCTTGAGAGTATGCAAAAACGTCACGATATTGGTTAAGTAAGGTTGTTAGCTTTGACTGTTGATCCGATGTAAGATCTGTCTTTGATAAGTCATGGTTCATTGTTTTGGAAGTAGTTGTATCTCCTTCGAAGCTTGAAATATCTGCATTTTCTGATTCTTCCAAGTCGAAGACCTCCATGGAACCATCATTGCGATAAAATATTCCAAGTGTTGAACATCGATAAACTTTCACTGGCTTGTGATTAAAATTTAGCAAGCGGACTGGAATTGTCTTACTTGCTGATACATGTACAAGTTCTGTAGCGCCACATATGGAATATTTTGTTATAAGTAAAGGATTAGCTTCTAAGTTATCTTCTGAATCTTATGGAATAAGTTCTTCAATTGTTGCTTGTATCACCGTTTCTGAAAATGGAGATAGTGTGTGTGTTTGCATTGCCCGTACTTTAGGATTTGTATACTTCGTCTGTTCTGCGCACTTATGCGGTAGTTCATCTTGCTGATCTATTATTCGCTGATCGTCAGCATTATCAGTAGTAACTTTGTCTTCAATGTATTCTTTATTTATCTCTGAGGATGAAGCTTCATGTACATAATCTTTATTTTCTTTAGTATCTTCGGTACAGTTTCTGTTGAGAGTATGTTTATCATTTATTTTATCTTCTTGTAACATTGGAAGCGTTTCTTCCGGAAATATCATCGTTTTATCTTCATAAATTGTATTGTATCTTCGTTTTGATGCATCGTTATTTTCGTCATTTTCTTCATCATTATCTTCTTTGATATCTTCATTGAGAATTTCTTTGTAGTCTTCTTTGACTTTTTCTGCAGTTTCAGTTTCGGCTTCATTTTTATCTTCATCATGTGTATGTCCATCATTATGGCTTGCATCTCTTGATAGAGGCATTGTTTTATGTTGAGGAGTATTATGTTGCTGTTTGTTGCTTTCGCTTCCGATCTTGTTAACATCAGCATCAACTACTAACAGTGGCAGGCTGGCATCCTTGGCCTTTTGTCTGGCTGCAGCCTTGTGGTCAGAGCTTCCTGCAGACTCTGGATAAGTTGTTGTTCCTCTTGGCAACTGAGAAACACAGAGATTTATTTTGAAAGTTGATGATGCCGTCGTGTTCTACGAGGAAATCTCTTCCTATAACAACATCGTATGCGAGGCCTTCAATAACATACATTCCTTGGCGATACAGGCGGTCTGAAATTCATTGTCAATTATATTGTAAGGTATCCGAGAACAGGAAGGTGTTGCTTGTTTACTGCAACTATACTATAATGGGAGGTGCGTTATAACCAACCGTCTTTCCGTTTACTAATTTGCTTGTAGCTACTATATCTTCAACTTGAGTTGATTTGTCTACTAAATCTGGAGTACAATTTAACTGTGATCTTGTATTTGCCTTATTGCTATGATCTACCATGTTACTGTATTTTTGTGTCCGGTTGTCACGGGTACCACATCTTGTATAATGTTCATCAATATTATTATTGTCAAGGCATGAGGCCCCCACACCTCCCGTGTGAGTGGGAGCCCAGTTTGGTTTCCCTGGTGTGGACGCGTTGGCTGGAAACGCTGAGGGAACTGGGTCCGAGATTGAGGTGATTGTTGAGATTGTGGAGATGAAAACCGTTGTTGCTGAGGTATTCTTGGATCTCGTAATAATCCTTGGCATTGTCTCGCTAAATGTCCAACACGGTGGCAGTTATTACATATCACCTGACCCGTTGTGGTACGCTCATTCCTTCCTTGGAAATATGTAGATGACACCACTTTGTCAGAGGTTGTACCTAAGGGGCATGACAGTGATGCCCAGCGTTTAGTAAATCAAGTAGAGGAGTGGTCACTTAGAAATAGGTTCAAGCTTAATAACGATAAATGTAAAGAACTACAAATAACGTTCGCAAAGAACAAGCCGCAGCTGTCGCCTTTGCTGGTACACGATCAAGAACTTGAAGTTGTTGAATCTGCAAAGCTATTAGGTCTCACGATCTCCAGTGACCTTTCATGGAACGCACACATTGCTGATGTGATCAAGAGAGCTTCGAAGAGAATGTATTTTCTCTTGCAACTTAAGAGGGCACATGTTCCCAAAAACGATCTAATAACGTTTTATACAAGCTGTATCAGATCAGTCTGCGACTACGCCGTACCAGTGTTCCACTCGTCCCTGCCCAAGTACCTGGTCAGTGATCTTGAACGCATTCAAAAGAGAGCGTTTTCTATAATATGTCCCTACGAGAAATACGGCGACGCTCTTATTTCTGCGCAGATGCAATCATTGGAGGAACATCACAGGGACATTTGTGGATCTCTTTTTCGCACAATTTTAGATGACAACCATCGCCTCCACAAGTTGCTCCCAGAGAAGCATAAATCTAAGTATGATCTTAGACAATATAAATTTTTTTAGGTATCTTTAATTAGTTATATTTACAATTTCAAATATATATATATAAATGTGTACATTAAATTATTTTAATTAACTACGCAATTCAGCCTTATGGCTGCTTATGTAATGGTTTTAATAAAATATCTATCTATCTATCTAGAATAATAGCCAGGCGTATATTGCTGTATGGCAGAAGAAACTCCAAGAAAACTCGTGGAAGCCAAGTTGATTTGTTTTCTGTTGGTGGAGCGATAAATGAATCAGACAAGCGTGACGAGCGCCATGGACATCTGCGAAGGAGGATACAGTTCTGTACGATTGGAATTTTCCATTTTATTTGCAAAATGACCAAGTTTGAAAAATACCTTCTAACAATTTAAATCAAAACAGTTTGTATCTACCCTTTGACGTCTCGACGTTACATTGCTTGGAAGTGTGGCCAGATTCCCCGCACTTGTAGCAGGTCCCAGCAGTCTCAGCTGCCCTGTTGCCCCGAGGGCAGTCCGACACCCTGTGCCCCGTCTCACGGCAATTGAAACACACCTGAGCAAGCAAACACAAGGTTAAACACGATAAGTTTTTACTTTCACATGAATAACTACTTCACTGTCAAAACAAACAAACTACAACTACTACTATTTTGAATAAATAGCGCGATTCAACCTCTTTCCTAGCTAGACTCTTGCGCACTGCAAATTAAACCAATTTTGCTGTACTATTCTTTCATGCCAAATTATTCTTCACCACTTTCTTGGGTCAATACTTATTTCATTAAATTCAGTAAAACCATAACACAGGTATTCCTTGGGGGGAGGGGGGCTTATGGCAGAGGTTGATGAAGTGATGAAAGTTCCTGTCTCCCGAGGGAGGGGCTTCAGGGCTGTTCTAAAAACATCAACCAATCGGCGAGTGTCATGTTGATTGGAATGTCTGGGATTGGTTGGATTTATGTGCGTCAGTAACACAAGACAGCGGGACAGCAGTAATAAATAGATGTCGAACTGTTTTGTCGCCGGTCCTGGCCTTTTATGGTGAGACAATATCTGTCTGGGAAAAAATTGATTTACACACAATTGTAATGCAACAGGCAAGTTTTTTATCCTGGATATGTAGGTCAAACATGCATAATACATGTATATTTAATTTTAATCCTTATATAATTATTTTGAAATAGTTGTGATCTTTGGGCATTATCTTGCCGCAAGGCTCCCTTCTATGCGACCTGCAAAAGAAACAAAAATAAGGACATTTCCAAATATACTCTTCGAGAGGCGCTTAAAACTTTGCTACAAAAAGATGTTGTGTCTAAATATTGTCGATACTGATAATTAAATGTACAAATTACAGTTTCGCATGAAAGAATACTATAAAAAGTTAAGGTTTCTGTTGTTGACTTCATTATGAAACGTTTCAAGTGATTGCGAAAATCATCAGACATTTCTGGAAAAAAACACGTCTCCCTTCTGCTGACAGTTGGAATATGATCACCGAGTGTCGACAGTAAAATAAATGTTTGGAATGCTGATATCTTCGTTTCTCGAGTTTTTTTCTGCTATCAAATGCCAAAAACCTTTTTAGTTTCCTGTCCATTCTCTACTCAAGCACACACACACTTGACAATACTTGTTGTTTAATGTAACTGTAGACCATTGGTTATTAGTTTTTCGTTTATAATGCACGTAATTTGTGCCAGACATCGAATGCTTTCATTATTCATCCAAAATCCCTCCTAATTATCAAAAATTAACAAGAAAGTGAAAATTTTACTTTACATTTAAATAAAACATTTTTCAAAATATTTCAAAGGGGAAAGCTATTTGTGGAGTTGCAGTGCAGATTTACAGTATTTTCAGGTGAAACACACACTCCGATAATATGGCATATATTATAATGAAAAGTAATACTTTTATCATCTATTTTTGAGATTGGCTGATGAAATATAACCAACTTCCATTGGTCTAACATTTGGTTTTAAAGTAGC
The DNA here is from genome assembly GCA_025505405.1 of Epizoanthus rinbou. Taxonomy (NCBI): domain Eukaryota; kingdom Metazoa; phylum Cnidaria; class Anthozoa; order Zoantharia; family Epizoanthidae; genus Epizoanthus; species Epizoanthus rinbou. The sequence goes on from JANVCH010066512.1 coordinate 6,590, forward strand.
ACTTTAGTCAAAACCAAAAAATAATAAAAAATCTGTAAAAATGCCAATGAACTTGACACTAATAACACTCTTAGTCTCTACAAACTAACAAAGATATAACAAAAGTCATGCACTGACCTTTCAAAACAATGGAACAGGCGGAGGTTAGCAAAGCCATTATTCCAGTTCCTTTGACTAATAAGTGTGTGCTTCAGTCTTTAGGTACTGAAAGCTAAAAGGGCCTGTACTCTATACACTCCCATAGGAGGGAGGCAGGGGCAGACTTTGAAGGGTTCCAACAAACCCTCCTGGAACTCCACGATACAGAAGGTTTGGAAGATATATGTAGACATTGTACTCTGTAGGGCTGCAGGCCTACCTAAACAACCTGCTCTAAGGACAACCCAGCTACTCTGTCTACTTTGGGGCTTAGCCTAATGTTGACTGATGTTTCTTGGTTTGAGATATTTTCCAGTACTTCACTACTGACAGTAACAAAACTCATTAAGGAAAACAATATTTTGGTGCTTTGTGAAATAATAATAACTTTATTAAACTCTTCCGAGGGTTTTTCAGGCTTTTCAGCAAATAAAGCATGTATTTACACAACAAGTGGTTCAAACATTTTATACCAAAGATATTCACCCTCAGACAGACAAGTGCTTTGCACATATTGAACTTTGTATTTTTCACAATTTGTAATTTTCATAATTTCCACAAATTAAAAGTCCTGTCCAGTATTTAATAACTGTAAATATTGGCTCCAAAAGCAATACTTCTTCACATGCAAAGTTCTGGTCGATCTATAACCTTCATACAATCTAGTACAAATACTGTATCAATAACCTGCACACCATAAACTTCAGGATTCTTCGTGATTATACTTTATTCTGTTTCTAATATATTTCACTTTCTTGGTCACAATCTATGGTGACCCGTAATAACTTGACATGACTGAATCAAGATTACTATTAACTTCCAGTACAGAATATCATATCCAAGTGACAGACATGTAGCCTGGATGTACTTATACCTAGAGGGCAACTCACATCTACTGTAATTGTATTATCTTATCTGACTTAATTTATCAAATTGGTTACGGTCAGTGATATAAATTTATCAATGTATGATGACTAGCTCTCAAAAAACCTTGAATTTGTGACGTACATGTGTGACGTACATGTACGTACATGCACGTCACACATGTGTCGCTTTTGAGGTTAACAAAGAAAAACTGAGTTTTTCTTGTATAATTCGTGATAAATGTTTGAGTGGCAGGGAGTGGAGAGGCTTTTCACCACCTAGTTAGAGATTGTACAATGATTTTCACTACAGTTTCACTGTTTAGTCGACGCCAAAATCTTATAAAAACATAAATTTGTTCAGTCTGTTTATTGCAATTACGAGCCACACTTGCGACATCACAGATCCAAACTATAACCCTTAATACCCAGTACATGTATCTTGAGAACTATTTGTCACAGAACAATACAATTTACACCACAGTGATCAGTTCGACAAGTGGAATCAGATAAAATAATAAAATCACAATGTCATTTTAGGTGAGGCTTGCCTTTCAAGTATGTGAGCCTGAAGGGTGACCCGTTCCTAGTATTGTTTGATGGCGGACTTGCCCTTCAAGTATGTGAGCCTGAAGGGTGACTCATTCCTAGTATTGTTTGATGGCGGTCTTGCCCTTCAAGTATGTGAGCCTGAAGGGTGACTCATTCCTAGTATTGTTTGATGGCATGTCTACGGTGGCCCACAAGTGCACTCCCAATTCCAAAAGCTCACTCCGAATTCCAAAAGCTCACTCCGAATTCAAAAAGCTCACTCTGAATTCAAAAAGCTCACTCCGAATTCAAAAAGCTCACTACGAATTCTAAAAGCTCACTCCCAATTCCAAAAGCTCACTCCGAATTCCAAAAGCTCACTACAAATTCTAAAAGCTCACTCCCAATTCCAAAAGCTCACTCCTAATTCAAAAAGCTCACTCCGAATTCCAAAAGCTCACTCCCAATTCCAAAAGCTCACTCCTAAAAAGCTCACTCTGAATTTAAAAAGCTCACTCCGAATTCAAAAAGCTCACTCCGAATTCAAAAAGCTCACTCCGAATTCAAAAATCTCACTACGAATTCAAAAAGCTCACTCCCAATTCCAAAAGCTCACTCCCAATTCCAAAAGCTCACTACGAATTCTAAAAGCTCACTCCCAATTCAAAAAGCTCACTCCCAATTCCAAAAGCTCACTCCTAATTCAAAAAGCTCACTCCGAATTCCAAAAGCTCACTCCGAATTCCAAAAGCTCACTCCCAATTCCAAAAGCTCACTCCCAATTCCAAAAGCTCACTCCCAATTCCAAAAGCTCACTCAGTAAAAGCTCACTCCAAATTCAAAAAGCTCACTCCGAATTCAAAAATCTCACTCCGAATTCTAAAAGCTCACTCAGAATTCCAAAAGCTCACTCAGAATTCCAAAAGCTCACTCCTAATTCAAAAAGTTCACTTCGAATTCGGGAGGATGTTACGGCCACAATTTAAGCAAAACCGGTCGGCATCTTCACATTGGTGTCCGCAGGTTTAACAAAACATGCTGCATGGTACGAAGAAGATGGCGGGAGGATCGAGGACGTCGATTTTACCCGCAATGCACTTCCAGCACGCTCGACACAGTCCATTGCGACTTGTGAATTTGTATAGGAAATAGCTCTGTTCGAGAAACAATTAGAGATTAATTGTATGTGTGAACAGATCTGACTTTTGTAATTTACCTCGAGTGGTGTAGCCACGAGAGGAAATTAGAAAGTCAGATCTGTTCACAAGTACAATTAATCTCTAACAGTTTCGAGAACTTAGGAGCTATTTCCTATTAATCAGAAGGGTAGCATAAATGCAAGCTTCTGCTAGTTTAGAAAAGTGAAGACAAGTTGTGAGCTCTTGGAATTCGGAGTGAGCTTTTGGAATTCGGAGTGAGCTTTTCTAATTCGGAGTGGAGTTTTAGAATTTGGAGTGAGCTTTTAGAATTCGGAGTGAGCTTTTTGAATTCAGAGTGAGCTTTTAGAATTCGGAGTGAGCTTTTGGAATTCGGAGTGAGTTTTTAGAATTAGGAGTGAGCTTTTGGAATTCGGAGTGAGCTTTTGGAATATGGAGTGTGTCTTGGAATTCGGAGTGCACTTGTGGGCCACTGTACATGTCACATTAATCTGCCATCAAGGTGATTGACATGGACTGACTTCCATACTGTGAGGAGCAATACATACTCTGATCATAATTTACACATCATTGTGTAAAATTAATTAAATTCAAATTTAATTAATTATTTCAATTAACTGTCTTACATTATCTTTTTATATTACATTTTACAGAGCATGGGGATATCAAAACACAAGAACTTTGTTTTGTTCAGAACAGAAAACTCTATTTTTCTTTAAATTTCCATGTTACCCTAATGATAACTCAAGTGCAAGGCTGGGAAAACAAACAATAGTTACATGTATATGTTACAAATATCTGTCCCCGGTTGTTCAAAGAGTGGATAGCGCTATCCAGTGGATAAGTGTTAACAATTTAGCCTATTTTATCCACTGGATAAGGATTTATCCGCTGAATAGCGCTATTCACCCTTTGAACAACCGGGGCCTGGAGATTACTGCTTTGCACTTATTTTGCTTCAAAGACAACAGAGTCACCAGCTGGAAAGCTGAACCTCTTATGACACTACACAAGATACACCTTCCTTGAGTACAGGGGTCTCCTACAAGTGACGAATATCTTGTGAAGTTATCTATATTGTGGTACCAGCTAAATCATGAAACATTTTCTCATTCTCGTGCTACAGATGTAGATTGAAGTTAAAATTATCAACTTTTGTACCTAGTTTCCCTTCCAATTTGGCCATAAAATCAGCAAATACTATGTGCAACTAGGCACCTTCATTAAACAATTGTATTACACATGGTTCTTGGCAACAACAATATTCATGTTTCTATCTGGAATTTCTGTTGTGACATTGAATTTGTGAGTGTGACTGGCTCTGATGTGTCCTCCGACAGCCAATCAGAAGGTCCCAGGTTTGATTGCCAACGTTATTTGCATTCCCCTTCCTTCACATTGTTCATTTCAGGGGCCAGTGGCGGATCCAGAAATTTTGAAGG
>JANVCH010066523.1:0-10718 GCA_025505405.1 Epizoanthus rinbou
TGACGAGATGTTGTTGGCCTTCATATTATAACCTCTTACTGTATGATTTTCTAACATGGGTGGGATAAAATGTTGTCACCAAATCTGTCAATCTGACATTAGTTTTGTTTAAATCTGAATTTGCAGTGATCTGCATGTGAATCTGTTGATCCACTACATTATTTTTGATAATTAAATGCTTTAAATCTGAAATCCAGACCAAAAAATAGGCTGAAGCCAAATCCACGACATTGATACAATCTGCAGAAATGATCTTTAAGGTAAAATCTGCTGAACCACAAACCCTTTTCACCCCCCTTAATACTTACTTTGTGCAAATGCCCTGCCCCCTATTTGATGAATTTTTATCAACATGGTACTACATGTGTTTGTTACCTAGTGTATATGTGTGAGATTTTGAGAATTCAAATTTTAGATTCAAGAAAGGAAAACCACAGGGATACTTGATATGGTACCCACTGCCAAAATATGTTTCTATTTCAAAAGGCAGCAATATATGAAAATGTTGAATTTGTAACATTAGTTCAGCTTGATAGAAGCGATTTGTTCAGAAGCATGAGTGTCCTTGAACACCTCAGATTGCAGTTTGGCAACATAGACTGTCCGTGTGGCGCCATGGTGCAGGCAACGGCAGACTGCTTCACCATCGTGTTATGGTAATATGGCGTGCCGTTTCCTCCTAATTGGCACCATATGACATACATGTAGTGATAAAGCTGTGTTATTGCAGACATAGAAAGTCACCAGTTAAAACTGGGTAACATATCACCGTGCACTGTGTTTCATTTCTTGTTCTCATTTTTTAGTTCCAATGTTTGCACCATACACCACAACATTTTGATGTTTTAATAATTATCCAACTCGCTACATTTCCGATTTATAATCAGCTGGACAATGCCTTAGGGATTGAGAGGTAGCATTTCAGTATAGTGCTGAATGCACCCTTATATTCATTTCTGCTTCTACTACATTGTATATATGCAAATAAAGCGTTTGAATCTGGAGTACACTGATTCATAAGGTGATACAATTATTATTCTGACATGCCGAGCACAAGTCCATCCTTTGACCATAGACAGTTGAACACAGTCACACGTCTAGTTGAACAGATGACCACATGCGTCAGGCACAGTCTGCCAGAATAGATTACAGGCACCCAGAAATATTAAGCAGAAATCACATGTGTTCAAAAGTTAACATTGCTAATAGACCTTTTATAGTATCTTCTGTCATTTCAAAAATAGAGGAAGAAAATGTTTTGACAAGAATTACAACAAATGAATGAGAAAATTGATCAACTTTGATCCAGTTTACTTTTTTATGATAACGTAGCCAGTAAATGTAGGGATTTGTTATTGAATGAACTCCGGTATCAAACTTGGAGGAGCATATGTGTGTTAAACACCTCCTTGAACTTTTGGGGAGTGGCAATTAATCTGAAATTAATTTAAAAACTCAGAACTGGCCTTTGCTAAGCTAGATCTATACTTTCTTTGAAAAAAAAAGTCAGTTAAATTAAGTTTTAGAAAAAAGTTAGCTTTCTTATTAAAGTGTAAATCATAAAAATGGTTTCTATGGCAACAGAGTAGCAGTTGTAGCCTATCCGACGATAAATTGTAGGAAAAGTCACAAAGTTTATGGCAAAACAAAATGTCCCCAGCCTAGATAGGGTTAAGAGAAAATGTTTACAAACTTCCAATAATAAACCAATGTCTGATTTTCATTGAAAGAGCTTTTTGTAAAAAGTTTCTTGGGCGTACAAGGCTCCCACAGATCATGAAAAAGTTTTAAAAGTCTTTATTTTGCTCATCGCAAATTTAAGGTCTTAAAAAGGTTCTTAAAGAAGTTCTTCCTGAGGTCCTAAAAGGCATAAAATTTCAAATGAAATTGAGTTTTCCCTTTGGTCAAATCTTGAAGCTCACCCTTAAGCAGTGTATTTCCGCATATTGGCTGCATTCTTGAGAATTGAGAATCCCAGGTTGCGTTGACGGCAATTTGATGCACCCTAAGCCTGCTACTGTACTGTTATTGTGAAGTTTGTATAGATTTCAGTGTGATCTTGTTTACCATAGAAACACTTAAAATTGTAGTTATTATTTGATTAAAGGTTCCGTTTCCTGGTTTTGTGTTACGAGTCTTTCGTGAAAAATAGGTCTTAAATTTTCTTATTTTTGAAAGTGGATGTACTTGAAGTACATTTGTATGTAAATATATGTCAGTGGGCTTATTTTCGGTGGCCTTGTTTTTGGAAGTATCATTGCGTTTGCTTTTTTTTGGGGGGGGGGTTCTTTATATCAGAAGTTTGCAGTATAAAAGATCAAAGTCAAATAATTTCCCATTTTTCCATTTTCCGTTTTTTCTAATGCTCCTTAAGTCAAAATGGCAGAAGATACACAGAAGAAGGTCTATCAAATGAGTAAATGTGAGACATACTGCTGGTAGAAGTGTCAACAGCATATTGCAAATCTTGCTTCTTATTTGAATCAACCCTGGCTGCTTTTCTCTGTCGTCTCGTTTAATGTTTACAACAGTGACATGCAAATGACATGCTTTTGTTATCTGCTTATCAACAGTCTGGTGCAGATTTCTCAACTGTCAAGCCAGGGACGTATGCCAAGAGATTCCAAGAGTTTATTGACAAGATAGTCGTTGAATGAACAGCCAGTTTATGTACAATGTACATAAATGAAGACATGTATTAATATGACTAAATTATGACCAGTACTTTCCTACTGAAGCAGCCTGGAGATCAAAATACCCAAACGATTCCCTTGAGAAGGAAAATTCTCACTTATTCATGGAGATGTCACAGGAAAGAAACTTGATGACAACTAGACTAACTCTCCAGAGAGATGAATCGCCACTTGTAAATCTTTAATATATTTACACAGTTAGCAATTGCTAAAATAATAATAGAAAAATAGCTAAATTTAGCCACTAACAAGATCTTGGACGCTCCTAGATTTACAATTCACATCTTTCCATGTGTAAATGAGATAAAATTAGTTAATGTTGTTCGATTGGTAACTACCATTGAAGTTTCGAGATTAGTTAAACAATATAACGTTTATTGGTACGAGTAGGTAAGGGGTCTTACTAAATGACAGATAATTTGTCAGGTACAAGTCTCCCTGAAAATAATAGGATCATTGGTTTTGAGGACGTGACTTAGAATCCGTGAACTTTTAAAACCAGAGATATTCGCCTTTGTCACAGCCCGCCATGTTGCTCTTTTACACGTATAGCCTCGTTTTAGTGCCTAATTCGCTTTTGTCACAGCCCGCCATTTGGGATTTGACATCACTGATTTAGGCACCAAAATGAGGCTATACGTGTAAAAGAGCAACATGGCAGCCGTGTGACAAAGGCGAATTTATAGTTTCAACCATTTAATAGATGACATTAAGATATTAAATTTAACGATGCAGTGAGATAACGATTTAATTAATTGACATACCAAAAACGAAATTGAATTTTAAGATTATGGTAAATTCAAAGTAACTAGTGAAATTATATACTGCTGGTTTGCTGGTTCATGAGAGCCGAAAATGTTGTTCAGTAGATGGCAGCGATGGAAAATGTTGTCTTTCGGTATTAGAGCTGGATAAAGATCCTCCTAATAGACGTGACAACAGTTTGGAGGACATCCTTAGAGTGGTTTTTGAATTCTCAAGCAATTTAATTTTCAAATTTAAGCGTTTTCATACTATTTGAAAGTTATTCTAGAATGCATTTCCCATGGCCTAGGCAATGCAAGATTAGACTTGCAAACGTTTTAGTAAAACTGGAGTTCGTTTATGCAGCATAACTCTCTTGAAAGGATAGTTATATTTAAACATTAAACTTGATTGAAAAACAGCGTTTAAATGACAATTTAATCATTCAGGAGGGTCATTTTATGATTATTGTACCATATAGGGCTGGAATTGAACAGCATTGTTTAATTTGCTTTCGGGTACAATGCTGCAAGGATCAAAGTAAATTACTCGTTACTAAAACTGGTTATTATATTTTGTGTGCTAAGTATACAATGGATACATATTGCTGCCTGTATGTTGACCTGTTATGTTAAAGTTCAGTTTTGCGTCTTCGGTGATGTCTTTTAACATTCTTTGATATTTGCTGCTGTTTAAAACAAATTCAAATTATATTTTAAAAAAATATATTAATAGAGTAATGTAGTTCATATTAATGTTCACCTGACATCTCATCAGAGAGTTTAGTGTTACTTAGATAGTTAACAGTATTACTTGAAGTTAGCAGTTTGATGGGTTTAGTTTGTACCAGAGTATTGTAACCTTACAGACATAGGCAGCTTCTTGTTAGTATAGTTGGAAAGTACCTTGGTTGATTTTCAAAGAATGTAACGATTTTCCAAGCATCACCAGTGGGAGCTCGAGATTTCATCACTCTCCTAAACGAAGTAACTTCTAGTTGGATATCAGTGTGTTCCTATGCAGCATATAAATGTTGTTCATTTTGTATCAGTGTTTTAAACTAATCACAAAGCATAACCTTTCAGTGTGACTAACAGTGGTGTATACTGTGATACAAAGGAAACACTTTTAAACAAAGTGTCATGCCCTGTGTTTCTGACGTGTAACCATATGGGAAATGCTAAATCATTGGGATCCAAAATGGGTTTACATGTATATGCACTCCCAGGCCCATAGTCTGGTGTCTGAACTGGGGGTTAATTTTTCATTTGAACGAACCATTTTTTTCTAGGGGGGGTCCAGGGGTATGCTACCCCACAAAATTTTTGTAAAATTTGCTCTCTGTGACGCCGTTTTGTGCATTGCAGTTTCACTTTGTTTCATAACAACATACTGGCGCACTAAATATCCAGTATCGGCCTTTCCCAGGCAGGCTTCGACCCCCGAACCTACAGGCCTGGACTTCCCCTACCCCCACCCCCAAAATAATTGTCAGGGGATGTCGCTGTGTTAAAGGCTATAAGCTGTCTCTGCAGGTAACCAAGTGAAGTGATATATTATGGTTGTTGAATTTCCCGTGGTCGTTCGTACAGGTCGTTTGTACTGAGTTTATTTTAAATTTGTGAGAAAGTTCTCAAGTATCGTCACTTATTTCTGTAAGATTAATTCAGCAGATTGTAAAGAAACGGTGCATTCAAGCTTAGACAAAGTTAATTTGGTCAAGAATGAAAAATGTTTCTTATATGATACGCTCTCGGAGAGAAAAATGTACAAAGTTATGTAAACACACATATATTATTGTTGATTCTTATTTATTACAAAAAATCACTGATCTAAACTCCTAAAATTAATGTTTTCTTCTTTTTGTTTTTGATTTGGGCAGATTGCACCATGTCACAGGGAGGGCCGGGGGGTAGTTGCATCCCGTATACCCATTCAAATCCGGGCATTGACATTGGATACCGTGTACCAAAAATCCAGTTTCCGAGATATCGATACTCGATATTTCAAGAGAAATATACAGTATACCCAATTATAAAAAACCCCATATGCCCCAAAACCCCTGTCCCATCCTGATATCATGTGATTACTTTAATACCAATACAAGTGGATAGAGTTTACCCTTTGTTTCGCCGCATGTAAGAGAATCCGGAATCCAGCAAATTTTTGAGGTTGGAATCCGGAATCCTGAAGCTGGAATCCAGAATCCAGCCAATTTTCGGTTTTGGAATCTGGAGGGTTGGAATCCGGATCCAAAGAATTTTTAAACTTGGAATCCAGAGGGATGGAATCCAGATCCAAAGGATTATTAAACGCAGAATCCAGAATCCATATCATCCACGGATTCTGTTACATGGGGCGATTTGTTGCCCTGGGTAACTCATTTTAAGAGAACAACAACTAAAATCCTCCTATAATGAACTTGTATCCAACATGCAAGTGGAAGAATACCAAATAAAACATAAATTTCATTTCGTATTCAGAAAAATCAGTTTGATTTCAGCAGTGCATTCGATGCAAACAGCAAATTATGAGTTTACAAAAATACTTTTGGCGATCTATTATGCATAATACTTGCACCAATTTATTTTTATTCGTTTTCATAGGTGTGATTCTGGCTTGCTTCCAAGTCATGTTGGCTGTATAATTGAAAATCTGAAGAAAATAATCATGTGAAATTATTATATGACCTAAGCATGCTGTGATCCATTTATTTACCGATTTTCATTACATGAAAAGTGATTTTAACACGACTACTATGATACGCATCTGTACATTTAATATTCGATTATGTATATTGAATTTAATTTTCCTATCCCGGCGAATTAAGGCACACTACAAGTGTTTTCATAAGCCTTTTTGTTCGGATGGAACAATTTTCGAACAATGTTTTGGCAAGTTCATAAGCCAAAAATATGTCGTGATATAAAAAGTACGCGACAAGGTACACAAACCGTACTCCCTCTGGGGTCAGAAATCGGTGGTTTTCAGTTGGTTGCTGATTTCCGAAAGCAAAGATAATAGCTGTGTTGAGCCTTATGTAGCATGGGGTCTAGCGAGGCAGACCATATTGGAGCATTTCGAATGTCATTTGTGGCTCTATTGACCAATCTTATCATTCCAATCATTTCCAACTCCAATGCCTTCTCGAGTCCATGCAACAAAATTGGCAAGTGATAATTATATGGCAGAGGCCGCGACTTCATAATACGCTAAAACGACTATTTGTAAATTGTTGTTTCTGTACCGTGCCCCTCAAGAAAGTATCTTCTCTACCTTGCTAGTATCAAATCGTTGGCAACCATGAGAATGAATTAGTAAAACTGAATTGAGCATCTTTTTAGCGACTTTTTCCCAAAATATAACGTGCAACGTCTTGGCAACTTTTCATAAGTGTTGGTGAATATTACTAATGTCGATTACATGTACAAATTGCTCACAATACTATTACAAAAACAACTTGGACAACCAAACTATCTCAAAGTCCCGTCTTTATATCAGGATGACTTACTTTACTGTACATCTTAGTTTTACAAATGAACTATCTGTCAGACCAGTGGCTAGGCCCAGATCACCCATGTAGGTACATCAGAATGGGTATTGGGACTCTGCCCCAGCCAGGGGGTTAAGATAAATTAATATGACTGGGTCTGCAGTGGGGTATCTGGATGACTGACTTTTCTGTATATCTTAGTTTTACAAATGACTATCCATCGGACCAGTGGTTAGGCCTATATCTCCCATGTAGGTATGTTAGAATGGGTACTGGAACACTGCCCCAGCCAGGAGGTTTACTGTAGATTGTAGTTTTACAAATGAACTGTCCGTCAGACCAGTGGTTAGGGCTATATCTCCCATGTAGGTACGTTAGAATGGGTAATGGAACACTGCCCCAGCCAGGAGGTTGACTGTAGATTGTAGTTTTACAAATGAACTATCCATCAGACCAGTGGTTAGGGCTATATCTCCCATGTAGGTACGTTAGAATGGGTACTGGGACTCCACCACAATCAAGAGGTTAAGGTGAATTAATATGACTGGGTCGGCAGCGGGGTCAGTTGGACAAGGGAAATAATTAATAGTTGAGAAAATAATTCCAAAAAGGGTCCCTACTACTCGATGTGAATGACCATTCAAATCATCCAGGTCCAATTGCCTGCCTGTACCTCTACATTGGTAAATAAATCATCCAATGCACTCATCTTATATGTATCTCTAACTATCCTCGCCAGTGGTGAGGATAGTTTTTCCTTACATATTCATTGATCTATGAAGTCCTAAGAATCAAGCGTTGAGGGATCCTGGGGAAACGCATTGAAGTCTAGTATCTCTGTGATGCATTTCCACTGACTTGAGTAGAATTCTGCACTGAGTTGCAAACGTGAAACAATATATACAACAGTTTCTTACATCAATTGACCTCTGTAATATAGTGAAAAGGGAGTTTGTTGGTTGCCTCAAACACATCTATGATCACCCCTTTTACACAAGATCATCTACATATACATGTAACCTAGGCCAGTTGTAGTTTCCGACAATTATATATCCGTGAACTATGCACCATACTGTGAAAACGATTGATCAGTGATGTGCACTGAGTTACGTCACTGTAACAGCCGCACACTACATTGTAACCCAGTAGTACAGGCTTCGATCTGGGTAGGTCACAGCTGCCTGCTGTCGTGGATGCATTCCTGACAAACCAGGGATTGCAGCAGTAAACTGCTGTTGCTGTGCAGCCTGCGGGGGGATAACAAAGCACAATACAATTACACCATTCCAAGGATCTCTTTGAATAGCATAAAGTTTGGCAAAAGTGTGCCACCAAGGCCTACCTGACCCGGTCACCAGTCCAGCCTACCTGACCCCTGTACAGGCTACTTGATCCCTATCCCTAGTCCAGCCTACCTGACCTGTCACCAGTCCAGCCTACCTGACCCCTGTCCAGGCTACCTGATCCCTGTCACCAGTCCAGCCTACCTGACCCCTGTCACCAGTCCAGCCTACCTGACCCCTGTCCAGGCTACCTGATCCCTGTCACCAGTCCAGCCTACCTGACCTCTGTCCAGGCTACCTGATCCCTGTCACCAGGCCAGCCTACCTGACCTGTCGCCAGTCCAGCCTACCTGTCACCAGTCCAGCCTACCCCCAGTTGACCCCAGTCTCACATACTAGACCCCTGACATCAGTCACACTTACCTCCGTTGAAAGACAATAGTAATAGGAGTTGTAGTAAACTGGCTGAGTTGTTGTTACACCTGTATATAAATCATATCTGCGTATGAAAAGTCATGGTAATAATGTGCTAATTAGAGCTATCCAGCTCGTTGTAACTACTTGATGAGATTGATCTACTGGAAAGCACTATTCACTCTGAGCTACCTAGGCCTGGCATGCTAATTAGGGTAATGGTTTGGGTGAGTGAGTGAGTGAGTGAGTGAAGCAAACGAGTGAGGATATTTTCAACACCAGAAGATAAATTTCATATCTTCAAGTGGCCATAGTAATATTCTGTTTATTATTCACTAAGAAATAAAAGTCAGAAACCATCTGAAAATCTTCGGAAATCTTCAGAAAGTCTTCAGAAATCTTCGGTAATTTTCGGAATATTTTTGGAAACTGTTGAAAATGATCGGAAAAGTATTTTTTAACATATTTGGAAATTTTTCAGAAAATGAGGAAAATCTTTGAAAAATTTCGGATATCTTGGGAAAATGTTCGGAAACGATCGGAAGTTCGATATCTACTGCCACACTAGGGTTACAAGGTGGCTGCGGCTTTTAAATGAATAGAGAGCGCTACAGAGATAAAATTGTTATTTTTCACATGTGATTAAATACGATATTAAATACAATAATAATAATAATAACAAATACAATATTTAATCACGATTCCCACATCACATTACAGTGAATAACAAAAAATACACTAACAGAAGTTTACATGTACATTAAGACTATACAGTTAAAATATACTGGGCATGATTTAAATATTTCTTCTCCCTATGTCGTCATATTTCCGATGAAAGAAGAACAGGAAGAGCAGGCGGCACTCAGGAAACAGGAAGATAAGATTGTTGGGTAGGTCACAGCTTGGGGAATGGTCTTTTAACACAATTAACAGTAATTGAATAAGACCATTGCATAGTGATCTGATCTCCATGGAATTTAATCACGAGCTGGCTGGTGCCATCGACATTATCACTATTCTATCATTGTCGTGTCATTGACAGTGTGTCTGTGTATCAGTATCAGTCCAAGCTTCATTGTCACTGTCACTATTATTGTCACTGTTGCTGTTGCTGCCAGTGTCTGTGTGTCCGTGTCAGCTTCGTTGTCTCTCTCGTTGTCACTGTAGGCGATAGATTGTCACGTGCCTCTTGTTATGCTCTCCACAGCGACCTGATCACGAGCCAGGTGGTGATGTCAGAGGATGAGCGAGACAGGATTATAAAGGAACATGAGAAGAACGTGGTGGAGCTTGAGAGCAGGTTTGGTTTTGCTGTCTGGCAGGCAAATCTTTCTTTATTATTTCTATTCTGTACGTATGTATCTTAGATATATATACTTCTTTTTGCTGTCAGTCTGTCGTCTGCCTGTCTCCCTGTCTGATGTTTGTCTATCGGTATATCATACTGATTTTGACTATTACTTATCTAATCCTACATTCTTACTGTCTGTCTGCCTGAACTTGTGCCTTTCTGTTTGACTGTGTGGGTGTCTGTGTGTGTCAGTTGTTTGATAATCCGCCGATTACTAGTACTACATCCTCGCAATTTCGAACATTCAATCTTCCGCTATTCTGACTTTCAAGTCGGTCGAGTCGGAACAGAGACGTTTAACCTAGAGTGTATGTTCTTACGCAGTCTGACTCTGAACAAACTGCGCCAGAGACAAATGCTGGAGGACAAGCTTGCTCAACGTAAGAAACAGAGAATGGAAAAACTAGAGAGGAAACAGCGAGAAGAAGAGAAGGATCGAGATTATGCAGACAAGATTCTGAATGAGGGAGAAGATATTGAGCTGATGAAGAAACACGAACAGGAGAAGATGCGCCTTGTTACACAGCAAGACTCGAACATGGACGAGGAACTCGAGCAGGTCTTGTATATTGGAACATCACTGTTTTTTTAATTAAAAATTAAATTAAAATGTTTAGTGGAAGAATTTTTAAAAAAGAAATTCCACAGACCCTAGAAGATGAAAAAACATTGAACAACAGAATCACGCAAAAATAATTTGCAAATATATTAAAGGAAAAGGAATGTGATAATGTGATGCG
>JANVCH010066534.1:0-10714 GCA_025505405.1 Epizoanthus rinbou
AGAAGAAGAAGACGAAGAAGAAGAAGAAGAAGAAGAAGAAGAAGAAGAAGAAGAAGAAGAAGAAGAAGAAGAAGAAGGGGAAGAAGAAGAAGAAGAAGAAGAAGGGGAAGAAGTCTTAGTCAGCTTACTAAGATGATGAATTGCTATGATTTAATTATTGTCATGGAAACAGAATGACGTCACAGACTGGTGGACGTATTGGATCTTTGCCTCGAGACTGACTGCATAAGTACTAGAATGTTGACTTAATTTCGGCGCGTTTCCATAACAGGGCACTGAGATTTGCGACAAGAAGTGTTTTTCAAGGTTTTTGTTTTTGTTTTTATTTTTGTTTATGTCAGTGCATTTAATAGTCCATTCAGATAGAAATAACTGGTATCATTTGGAGCGATATGCTAATCTCAAGCCCGCCGCACATGTCCGATTTGTTTCTGGGAGACTGGTTATTTTGTTAGGGTATAATTTATTGCGCTGCTGACCCCTGTATAGTAGCCGATATTTTCTTTGGCAGTCTGCCTTTTTTTGTCGCGAATAGAAAATCGGTTAATGAAGAAACTTTTTCACATCCAAATTTGTTTTCTGCATGGTTCTTGCGTTACGCTGCTCTTAAACAAATTGCTCGAGTTCATCATCCATAAATTGTTGCTTTCTGCCAAGTATATCAGTATCCTTAGTTCGACTGCCAAAATTATATTTGAATTGAAACATTTGGGAGCTCTACGTCTACTTATTCCATCTGGATGATTGTTCTATTAAAGGATAATTTTAGATTGTGTGGCGTACGGTATGCACGCACGTACACATCCGTTGGCGGGAAATTAGCTCGCTCACGCTCGTCATGGCGGGAAAGCAGAGTGGAATAATAACCGCTGCATATCATAGAATATGCAACGACTTTCCAGCATTCTCACTGGTTGTATTATGTATGGCATGGGATAAAGAAGAAGTTATATTTCCCTGTTATGTTATCCCTAACCTCAAGGATTTATAATCAACATATCTTAAGCTAGTTAAATTTTCGTAGATGCCACGGTGACGCGGCAACCCAGCCTCTAAGACATTCATTCATATGAGATGATTAGTTTTACGACTTACTACAACATTATATGGTCTGCTCCTAACATGGTAACGTCTGTATCATCTATTACCATTCACTGTGCACACAGCGCAAATCTAGCGACTCAAAGCTATACTGATTTAAAAGGATATAATAATTATGCAATAAATTACTTAATATTTACGGAAATAGAGAAAGCAAGTAAAATCACATATTTGTTTAATTCTTTTGATGCTGACGCTTGGTCAATATGTGGCGGCGAATGGAACTTTGGCGTCAATTTGAAGGTTAAGTTTCGAAAGATCAAAGAAATTTCAAATATCGAAGAATTGTCAAGCACAACGCAACCATTTATGAACTATAAACGAACTTGGCCGCAGGTAAAAATCAGTTAATTGCTACAATTAAATCTGAGCATATAATTAGGTGCAGGTCCAACGGTCTTGTCATGTCTCAGATATAACTGAGCGAAATCTTGTTCACGGTACGGATAACAGACGATTTGGTAAATTTAGTAGCAAAAACGTATTTAATATCTGCGCCGATATATTATATTCCATGGACACATCATATCATTCACTTGAGCATTACCGAAGGTTAGAATTTCCGTGCTTTTTGTCGCAGCTTCCGGATCGCCGATGAGTTGATGTAATCCCACCCAGGATGCAGTTCGGTTAGTCATACTGACTTTAAAATCTGTATATGATATCATCTGAGCTTAGCCACTCTTAGCAAGTCAGAAGTTCAAGTATGAGTTCACAGGTTAACCAAAGAATTCGTTGAAAGAGGAAAACTTTGAATCGCATCGTACACGAGCTGAACTGGACGTGATTAACTTTTCGCCTAGTATAACCCAACGAACCCGGCAACAAAGAGGGATGTGTCTTCCAAACACTTGGCTTGTAAACAACTCATAAATAGTGCTTTCTAAAGCGCTGAAGCCAGGAGACATAAATATTTATCTATCAATGTACTCAGTGCTTGTCTGAGCAGCCAGTTACATGTCCTTTCATGTACAATAAATTGCTGGAATTCTAAGGCCGGTAAGGGATACAAAGTCCTCCGGCAAACCTATTTCCTGCAGGATACACGTCAAGCATTCCATCTAAGAAAATTGTCAATCCAACACAGAACTCTGCTCTCCAAAGAAGCAAAGTTCACAATCATCATATATATATATATAGGCGGCACAGCTAAATAAGTCATTAAAATGAAAGAATTTACATGTTTACTTCTTAATTCTAACTCCATCTATGTTGTGACTCCGAGGTTTGCATCTATTAAATAAATGTATAATCATTATAGTATAACGACTGACTCATAGTCATCACTAGAATCTAATAAAATAAACGTTGCTAAATATATATCTGAACGGTTTGAACCAGTTGAAGAAAAGCCTTGATAAATCCACTCAATTTACGAATTTTGAAGAGTAGAAGCTTGCTGAGTTGTTGTGTTACTTAGTTGTTACATTCAAGAATTGCAAATTTCCTCCAAGTGTGATCTAGGAGGGTATCGATGAAGTGGATAAAGGCCGGAAGGACGTTCAGTGGGGTTCTTAGAAGAATGGATGTTTCTTTACCTTTCTTATTCTTCTTAGCAAGACCCAGATATAATACTTTATGATTATGACTACTGCCGGTTTGTTAAACGTCCCACTGAAACTTTGAAGTAGAACATAAAGCAAGCAAAAGCCTACAGTTTGGTCTAGTTAGTCACTTGGCAGGAAATAGCTCTCTTCGTTCTTCAGCAACACTAAACTGCACAACTACAGTCTACATGCAAGAGTGAATGCAAATCCTTGACCTGCAAAATGAATTGAGCCTGAGAGGTACAGACAGTGTTTTACGGCAAACAATGTCTTCTTCTCATCCGAAAATTGTATTAAAGTCCATTTATATATCCTGAATCACGGCGTTATTCTGTGTCGTGTCATTGTAAGATATACTAACAGCAATCAACAGCGTCTCATATCAATACCTCCACTCATAACAACAACACATCTCTCAACGACAACGTAAATCGTTCATGGAACTGCTTACTAAATAGAATAGTACCAGCCTTACCTGCAATAACCTAGGCCTTGCTAGCTAGTTGATCTGATTACAGCTTATGTTACTGAGGGAAGTCAGCATCAAACAGTACACTCACTATGCATTCACCGTACGATTTCACGACTGAACGTGTTGTTTACCAATACTTCCTGGTTGACTGGGTCACGTGACATATCTATTATATCCTTTGGACCTCACGCGCTCGTTTGAGCAACAAACCGGAAGAGAATCACGACAACCAAATACGTTGTCGGTCACAGATTGTATTCGATAGTGGTCGTGTACGTGGATCTTTAGAGCATTTCCCGGAAATATACCGTTGTCAAGCGTTTATATACAACCGCGCTCGATTGGGTTTCGACTAAATTTGAGCCTATTCCTAAATCCTAGCTTAGGTCTATACATGTAGGATGAAAGTAAAGTAAGATACTAATTGTTTTATTAAAAGTGCTTGCAAGCAGGTTTCGATTCCAGGTGCAATTGCAAGTATGTCATATTATAAATCAGACAGTCCAATATATTTGATCAACGACAAGATATCAATGTGATTTCACAACTGCAGCGTGAGCCAGCTTCTTAACTTAAGCAAAGTCTTTCTTAAGTTAGTCACGATTCAAACTTTTCATGCAGAGAACTATAAATGCAAATTACCTAAATGTATGATTCCATAACTTCCTTCGGCCGTAGGCTATTGAAGCCGGTGATATTTTTAAAAGATTGTTGATTTATAGTGTCTGGTTATAAAATGCAAAACAGGTCGAGTAATTAATTTTGAGTTAAAGTGAAGGATGGCATGGATAACACAGGATTACGAACTGATTTCTGTATGCGGTATTCAGAAATCGAGATTACCATTTGTACTACACGCTTTTGTTTATAAGGACTGACAACTTTATAAGAACACTGAGGCTCAGATCGCCCAAAATTTAAGAACAATTTAAGAACAATCTGAGGCTGGGAAGACTCGAAGCCGTGACAATGTTTAAAGACGAAATATTGAGATTCGTTACTTAATCCGAGTCAGCCGTAATAAAACTCTAAGTATTGTTTTCGCAACAACCCTAGGAGTGACGTTGTGATAATTTCAGATTTTGTTTTCAAACTACAGCAATCTTATCAAATATAGCAAAAAGAACAATTTCAGAACAATTTGAGGCTGAAATGCCCATAATATTAAGAACAATGAGCCTCAGCCAAAATATCTGGTTCCTTGGTTTCAGAAAGAGAAGGGGAAGAGAGGAATTGCGAAGGAAGGGAAGGAAAGAGAATGGAGGAGAGAGGAAGGGAGGGGAGGGAACAGGAAGGGAACCCAAAAACAACCCAGCCTGTGTTTGATATGTGACGAAATACTGACCTCCGTGTTTGATATATTAAGTGAAATATAAGGAAATTAAATTTGGTAATAACTTCATGATTTACTCCACGATTTTGTATACGACCTTTGGTTACTAGCTGTGGTTAACTTATGAGTAATAGAGACGTTTTCGCTTTACTGTCCAAAGTTCATTTGAATTGCATTGTCATTGCATTGTCAAAACAGCTTTTGACCAAATAAATAAAACAAAGAAATTAGCTTTGCCCAGCCTTTTTGCTCTCACGTACACGCCATCATGTAATGCAAATGACAATGACGACAATGGGTTTCATCTCTGATCGGTTTACGTCTGTCACGCGACCGTCTGATTTGTTGTCTAAGTTTTCGTAATTGTTTCAACGACAGATTTGGCGAATCGCAAGCTTTTTCTGTCGTCGCATTGTCATTGTCATTTGCATCAATCTTTGGACAGTCAAACGAAATCGTCTCTATCTCATCTAACTACGTAATACACTTCAAGGTTCTATATACAGAAGTTCTTTATCTTCACTCTCTCCATATAAACACGGTGCTGTTTGTACTTTGGATGTTTGCTACTACTAAGTACTGCTGACCACCATGTTCGAAGGCTTGTATATCGCCGGCTCCGGTAGTGGCTAGTTCTTGATAGAGTGTAAACTTGTTCCCGCTCAACTTATACACAGCGGATTTAACTGTGAAGCCTAGCCCTCTTCCCCTATTGTTGGCCACTGCAAGAAACATTTCCGTCTTTCCCCCGTCAGGGAGAGGGAAGGAGTTCCATGCGTTTGCTCCATAAGTAAAAATACCTTGTAACAGAATAAACTTTGTGCCGTCAAATCGATAAACAAATGATTCGGTATCGGAATTCATACCTGGCGACTGGTAGTTAGGAATGGCAAGGTATGCATTGTTATTAGTGTTGAAACCATAGGGCATTTTGACAAAGCTAGAGAGAAGAGTTTGGAATAGATCGAACTTGGCCCCTGACCATTTGAACACTTTAGTAGCATCGGAGAAGGCCCACCTCCCACAGACCAAGAATACATCATTCTTAGCGCTCACATGACCGCAGTAGCTTGGGTTCGCAATACTAATATCCTGAACTTTGACCCCGAAGCTACCGGTATTCCATTCGTAGATAGAGACCGCGTTGCTATAGTAACTGCTAACAGCCAGAAATTTTCTGCCGGCGATGCTGAAGAATTTCACTCCCATAGCACCGTTTGTAGGAATCCTCTGGAACTCCTTGAACTGTTTACCATCCCAGCGGTACACCACAGAGTCTACAGTATAGCTGTTCCCATCTCCGAAGTGTGCTACTGCTAAGAACGTAGCTCCATCAAGGGTAAAATGCTCAATGTCGAAGACACGCATTGTGGGTAGTGACTGGATGAGTGTGAAACTACTTCCGGTTTGCCGGTAAACCGGAAGCTGAGACTTATAGTTCACCATATCGTCACTTGCAAAGGCGATAAACTGCTCACTGCTGATCTTGAATGCACTGACACCCCCGGCTCCACTGGCGGGAACATTTTGGAAAAGTTCAAAACGACCAGGAGGTTCTGCAGTGGGGATTAATAAACGATATTATTTATGATTTATCATTTATTATTATTTATATTCTGAAACAAAAGTGAGCAACAGACCGTAACTTTCGATGGGATGTACAGTCAAGCAGTCAGAAATATTTCTCGGTCATTTCTTAATGTATAACTGGTGACTATTATTAGGGCCATAGGAGAAATTTAGATTATGTCATTGCTTATATTTGTACTCTCACAGGCAGACTACCAGCATAGCTTGTAGCCGTGTTAGGTCATGACATTTGCAACTGCCAATCTCGCCGTTATTCAGGTAATGGAGAAACGTTCTCCACAAATACTACATTTTGATTGTTTTAAACTGAAGGCCAGATAAATAAAGTTAATTTACGTCACGTTGTTTGGTTTGTCTTGTGTGATTTGATGGGGTTCTGGGACGGTTAATTTCTGAAAGGGGGGCTCCTTCCCGGCTTGTGTTAGCATATACAAAAGCAGTGAATCAGTAAATCGCTGATATACCAATCCTTTTTTCTTTCTATCTACTCCAAATTTTCTTAGAACAGAACCATTTATTAAGGTAAAACACACACAAACATAACTGTTTCTGTGCATTGCAATAAGATGCGCAAAAATCTCGCAATAATTTTGATTTTATTAAAGTTTATTTAAACCAAGTAATCAAAATTTAGAGGAACTGCCGCCTGGACGTCATTTTGTCATCAATTAGTGTGTAATCATGCGAGCTCGGAATAGCGCAGGATATTCCGAGATAGGGAACCAATCAGATCACGTGAGAAACAATATTTACTGGTTTGGTATGTGCTAACACTGGATATTCCTAGTTTGATTAGTCAATCGGAGCCGGCGAAAAGTACTGGTCAGTGGTTTCGTCAAAACTGATAAGAGGTATGAATCATCTTCTCCCAGGTATTTTTAAAATATATCAGTATAAGGTAAAATGTTTATAGTTTATAATGTTATTAGAAAACAAACGTTTTCGCTCTATATCTATATGACCATCTTCACGTGATAATAATCGAAGATACATAACACGAAATGTATTATATTAATATATGTAAATGTATTCTTACTGATGGTGGAAGAGACGGATAGACTTGATGTAGGAGCCAACGTAATGGAACCCAACAAAGTAGATACTTTGCTTGTGGGAGCTACCGCCAACGGTGCAATACTGGTAGAAGCTAGATTTGTAACTACCACCTTGGTATAAGTTAAGGAGGTGTCTCCCTTGCTGCTATGAATCAGGCTTGAGGGTACCACGCTTGTAACACCTCGGTTAGAAGGTATCACCGTGTTACGAGGCAATGCAGTTGCTACGTATACTGTACTAGTAGGAATCAGGGTACCTAAATCGGTAGCTGTCAACGTAGTAGAGGCCTCCGTGTTAGTGGGAGCTAGGTTTGAAGCTACCACAGCCATTGTAGACGCTGCCTTGCTATTAGTGGCTAAGATTGAAGATACAGTGCTTGTAGAAGGTAGCATTGAAGCTGTTACAGACACTGTAGAGGCTGTCTTGCCATTAGTATCTGAGATTGAAGATACAGTGCTTGTAGAAGGTAGCATTGAAGCTGTTACAGGCACTGTAGAGGCTGTCTTGGTATTAGTGGCTAAGATTGAAGATACAGTAGAAGGTAGGTTTGAAGCTGCCACAGACACTGTAGACGCTGCCTTGCTATTAGTAACTAAGATTATTGAAGGTGCTGTGCTTGCAGAAGGAAGGTTTGAAGCTGTCACAGGCACTGTAGACGCTTCCTTGCTATTAGTAGCTACGATTGAAGATACAGTGCTTGTAGAAGGAAGGTTTGAAGCTGCAACAGACACTGTAGATGCTGCCTTGCCATTAGTAGCTACGATTGAAGATACAGTTCTTGTAAAAGGAAGGTTTGAAGCTGCCACAGGCACTGTAGAGGCTGTCTTGCCATTAGTAGCTACGATTGAAGATACAGTTCTTGTAAAAGGAAGGTTGGAAGCTGCCACAGGCACTGTAGAGGCTGTTTTGGTATTAGTAGCGACGATTGAAGATACAGTGCTTGTAGAAGGAAGGTTTGAAGCTGCCACAGGCACTGTAGAGGTTGCCTTGGTATTAGTAGTCAAGATTGAAGATACAGCGCTTGTAGAAGGAAGGTTTGAAGCTGCCACAGGCACTGTAGAGGCTGCCTTGCTATTAGTAGCTAACATGGAAGATACAGTGCTTGGAGAAGGTAGGATTGAAGTATTCACTTTATAACGGGACAAGGCAGTAGGTATTGCAGTGGTAGGAGCCAGGGTTACAGAGTTGGTAGGAATCCCTGTAGTCCTTTCACTGCCTTTTTTCTTACTCGACAGGTCGTGCATGATAGGTTGGACTAACGCTGTAGGAAATAAAATCAGGAAATGAGCTTAATTACGGACAACAACATGACTTGTATTAATAATAAATAAATACATTGATAAATACAAACTGTATTCCGTTACTTCCAAGGTCTTAAGTCGTATTTATTCCAATATAAACCCATACAAAGTTTATAAATCTGCTCTCAAACCTAACATATATTATAAACTTACAGCTTGGGCTGCCTGTGGTTGAAATAAAGATGAACATTTCTTTTTTCAAAAAATACTATTTCACTGGCCCATTTTCTATATTAGATTGTTCCGATTATAGCTAAATTACCACTGTGCTCCTCTTTGTTTGTCAGACACCACACATTTCTTCTTATATACCTTATTTCTGTTGTGCAAAACAAACGTTATCTAAAACTACATATAAAATAAATTAAGGCACAACGAGGGAAGACACAACAGGGTATAACCCTAACCTAGGTGTCCTCCCAGGTCTAATCCAACCTACTAATTAATGTAAATACACCCACCCCTCCCTTTCTTATAATTATGTCTTTAGTCACCAGTGCCCTCACCCTCCCCTCCCCCCTTACCTCGCTTCCCTACCCTACCCTACCCAACTGCAAAACATACACCCTTCTCACCCATGACAAAGTTAAAAGTTATAAAGAGTTAAAAGTTGGAAAAGTTAAAAGTTGGCATCTAAAAGTACATCTAAAGGTTCAGCAGCAGATTCTAAAACCAATCATATCATCTTCAACTCTGCTTGAACATTTTCGAACAATATTAGAGACAACTTTGAAAATGTGCTTTTAAACATTTGTTCTAATCTTATTCAGTTCGGAAAAGATCATTGTATATCAAACAGCAGGAGTACAGTATGAAGCATTTGAAAATGACCTCGTTATGACGTCATAACCAATTAGCAAACCCTAATACCAAAAGGGTGATTCTAAATTCACTCGATTTCAGGTACAAGATGGCGGACAGAAAAGTGATATACGCAGTAATTCTAGTTCCAGTCTATCCTAGGTTGGTATTAGTGTTAGGATTAGGGCTAGGGCAGTAGGGCTAGGGCTAGGAATAGGGCTAGGTGTTAGGGTTAGGGATAGGTTAACCCTAAACCTAACCCTAACCCTAAACCTAACCCTAACCGAGGAGAGTCGAGTGAATTTCGAATCACCCAGTTCCAAAATATATAAAAGTATAGGTCAACAAGTGTTCCAAGTTTCATCCGCTTAGACTTAATTTTGAGATATTTACAACGGGGACTTGTAACACGTTTGACAATAACGCGCTTTCGAATTTCTCTAGCAAGAGAACAAAATAAATTAAGTAACATAGAAAAACTTTTGATGTGTATAGGAAATCTTCCAATTCACAATATACTCATATATTACCCCTAAAAGGTTCTTCTAAGTTGGAATAGCAAATTTGTCTTGAAACTGGCTAAAAGAAAGGTCTCTCGTTTGTAGATAAGCCCACTACACTCGACAATCAAAAGAAATAATTGTGCTTAAAAAGGTGAGACAATAATAGTACGAATAGTATAATATTAGACTGCAAAACAGTCCCTTCTTTCGCCAGAAACCAGTCGAGAATGGGATAGTTGAGCTTGGAGGAGAATTGGGCTAGAAACGGAATCCGTGCGGTCGGGGAAAAGAAGAATGGGGCGGCTGCCTCCTCTCGCCCCATTCTCCTCCTCGCCGACCGCGCTGACAAATCCCTAGTAACTTTAATTGACCATAATAAAAAAAAAATGGCGACTGGTACATTTAACCATAATTCTTAGCGCACGAAAACTATAGAAACACTCATAAAATTGCACTGAAAGGTCCTAAAAAATTCAAAACTAGCATTCACAATGTTTTTGGTACAGGGGCGAATTTTGCAAAAATATATGGCTTTGTATGTGCCTATTGGTTGCGTTAGGTTCGCAAGGTATTGTGGTTAAATATACAGCCGCCATCTTTTTTATTATGGTCAATTGCTGTAAATAATAGAGCATCTCGTGCAACTGATATCTGCAACTTCAGTTTTTGCGCGCGAATCGTGTTTTTGCATAATACGTGTAGGTTGGGTGCTGGTGTCCCTCGTCTGAAAAGCGGATTTCCTTAATTTCACCACAGACAGATAAAATTATATCAACTGATATGCAATGCTCCTTCTACCAAACAAAATCGACAGTATTTCTATTGAACGGGTTTCCAAATCAATAGCACTACTGGCGTGTGTTTCCAAGTTACTTCAATTAATGTATAACTATATTTATTTAATTTTACAGTATAAAAGCACAATTTAATGGACAAATCGCCTGCATATGTTTTAATAGTATGTTTAAAAACAAGTGACTTTAACAGCAAATGTATGAAGTGGACGTTAA
>JANVCH010066545.1:0-10713 GCA_025505405.1 Epizoanthus rinbou
CCCGAATAATGAATACATAATACCATACATACGGCACACAAAGGCCGATCAACTGGTACTGGTGCAACTTGAAGCAAAATCACAATCGCCCTTGTTACAATTCTGAGCAAGAATGTCTTGAACGCTGTTAACAGCCATAACCATAAGTGCCCTAGCTTTAATAATGGCTTGGCTTTCATTGCAATTGAACATAGCGGATAGCCATAGACATGACACAACACAGCCGTATATATAATTATATGTCATGTGCTGATGTAGTGATGTGCTATAAATAAGGCGAAATCAACATATCTGAAGTTTTCTGTAATCTCTCGATTTCATTGTATACTTTAATTGTCATACTGCACATAAGTAGATATTATTGCAAAAAATCTTGCGATGTCCATCAAAGATCTTCCTTCTTGCAAATTTTATAATAGTCGTCTTTGTCAGACTGCCATGTGCTGGCAGACATTTTTATAATTATACTGTTTACAATCACAATGAGAACAAATTAAACGGGAACAATTTTCAGCACGCGAGAGAACAGCAATATATAACTTTATAAGACATCTACGTACAAGCAAGTTATATTCATGTATAGACTTACCAAAGTAAGAGGAACGCAATCAACAAAACGAAAACAGCTCAACTGCCCTTAAAAGCCACAAAACCGATCGCCAACTGATATTATCTTTGTATCACAGGTAAACCACAGGTTGAGCACAGGCAAACCAAACCCTGGTAATATGAATTCATAACAAATTAAAAGAGAAAATTTCCACTTTCCAGTGTTTTTATCCTTAGCGCCATAATATTTTCATTGGTCATGGAGTTTCTACTGTTCAATCTCGATCCAGGCAAGAAGTGGGAAGTTGCGGCTGTTCAAAACGAACCAGTCAACCACGAACTACTTTTCAAGAAAACTCTATGGAACTTTAGTTGGCACATTTGACGCCAGGTCCACGAGACAGACTGAAGACGTACGGTGCAATATTGCGTGTCAGTGGCCACACGGTGAAATCGTTGCATGCAATGTTGCTGAACTAGAATCCGATCCTACTTCTGCAATTTTTCTGTCCGAAATGAGAGGCAAGACTTTGATCCATGTACTCATAGTTTTTATTTCTCTGCTCTTTAATAGTGTGAGTATTAAGTTTAAATATTCGTTATACTACCTCAGCTTGTCTTCATCTTACTAAGTGCTTCTATTATTATTAATTCTATAGCGATGTTTCTTGTTTGTAAACATTGCCATTGAAATGCAAACGTGCCAACCACGATTACAAAATACCTCTTTGTTGCAAGAACCAATAGATCTCTGGTTGGCACGTTTTAACGTATTGTATTAAAATAACAATGGATGACGACACGAGAAACATCGCTATATAGTTGTATTCTATGTAAAGAAAAGACACGATAAATATTCAATTATTCATATTTTATCACTAAGAGGACTCCCAGAGGAGACGTCCCCATGCATATCATAGGCCATGTGCCTGATTTTAAAACTGTGGGGCACTGTGTAATATAAACCTGACTTAGTGACTATATATTTTTTTAAAAATAGGACTTTAGGGGTAGTCTATTAATTTCTTCATCATTTTCACGGGCGTACAAAACGTATATACGAACCCCCTCCCCCCAAAAGCGTACGCCAAAAAATGAGGATTTTTTAGTATCTTGAGTATCGTCATTTTTAAAATTTGAAAAAGCGTATTTGTGCCAATATAATGAGAGTACTGACCAGAAGAGTAAATTAGAAGATATGCAGAACACATAATTGTAATCTAAGATACTACTAACGGTCGTCTTCTCTATTAATACCACGTGGTATGCACATCATAGTTTTTTCCTTTTCTATGTAAAAACTAAAATGATTCCCGTGTTCTGCGTATCGATTAGGCTCGCCGTTTTGAGTTAATTAGTTCTAGAGGTATAACTTCAATGTCAGATAGTGTGTGTCTCTTCTGTAAGAACTCGGACTGCTAACCAGAAGGTCCCAGGTTCGATTCCCGGCGGCTTGGCCGAGAGTTGTATTTGTACGACCTTCCTGCGCCACACCGTCCGTGGACAGGGACGTTTTAAATTAAAAGCCGTTGGTCCCCCAGCGGACGAAGAATCAGTCCACTCTGTGGATATGCCGTCTGGGTAATGTCATTATTATTATTATTATTTTAAAAAATGTTCCGGTACAGTGGCGTCGGTCTTGGTTTGGCATTGGAGTTGTGCCAGTGTTTTGTCCCTGAACAACTGGCGTACAAAGAGAAAAAAGTTTCCATATAATTTCAGCGATACCAGCTATCCTACCGATTAAACTGGTTACCATATGATCACCCTGATCGTTGGGGATATAGAAACTGTTCAGGGCGAGAAAGCAAAAATAAGAAGCATTTTAACGCTAAAACCGGGTTGAATTTGGGTGGCACAACCCTGCCCAAACTATAGTGCTAGCGCAAGGGGTGCTAGTGATTACCCTCTCCCACCCCCGGTGGCTTCTGCACTGTTATGAAATCACACAATGAATTTTTTATACATGTAATGCTGTTTATTGGTTTTGAAATACACGCATTTTTAATAAGTACAACTTTGTAAGAACAATGCGGCTCAGATCGCCCACGGTTTAAGAACAATTTAAGAACAAGCTGTGGCTGTGAAGACTCGGAGCCATATAAACAATGTTTCAAGACAAAATATGTTTTCCCGCGCTTATTTTGTTTTTATGTAAATCTCGTTGTTAGGGCTTATTAAAGCTCTTCAGTATTAAGCGAGGTTGTGTTCATTTGAGTTTTTCAAACTACAGCAATCTTATTAATTAATGAAATAAGAGCAACTTAAGAACAACTTGAAGCTAAAATGCCCAAATTATGAGCCTCAGCCAAAACATCTGGTACTTACAAAAAAAGCGCGTAGAGTTTACATCTAGAAATTTGTCAGTTTGCTTCGCCAAACTCAAATCTGCATATCATGTGTGCGACGGCCCCCTCTTCGTATCTTTGCTGGGATTTAACTCCAGCAATCTGATTGGATATTGTTTCTTTGCTTTTAAATGTTTCTACAGTTACTCATGAAAAGAGGCGGAAAGTCTTAACTGACTTTGTCTTTGACTTAATAGTTTTTAGATCGTTTAGGTTGCATAGCTTGGTCTCTGTTAACAGTACGGCTGTATGTTTTCTTCCATACCTCAGTCAAGCCAACATATCATAACTGTCACCATCGGTTCTGCCGTTAGCGGATTTGGACCGTGGGGGTCCATATCCGCTGTGACACCGGTACAAAAAGCGTAGGGGATTGGCCTCCCAGTGCACGTACGAAACGCTTGTTTTGGCACAGTTCTTGTGCAGACCCGATGATGTGCCTGTGCCAACTTACTACGTTTCTATGACGTAGCCTAAATATAAAGGATCGAATTATACAGAATTTCTCATGCCATAAAGTGGATTGAAATGTATTTTACATTCTGACATTGATTAATATATATTTATTTGATTTCCATAATACCAAATGAAAATGCAATTCAATAAACCATAACACAACTTCAAAATTAAAATTACCAAAACAGCACTTTAGAAATGATAATTTCGTCTACTATATGGCGAGTATCCGTCAATCCGTTGGTTTTGCATAAAGTAACGAGTTTTTTGGATTACTAGTTAATTTTGTTTTATTCATTGCATTTTAATATGTCCGTTTTTTTCATCTTATTCCGTGGAGATTCAAGGAACAGCAACACGCTCCACAACCTAAGTAACGTCCATTTACAATTTAT
Source organism: Epizoanthus rinbou (assembly GCA_025505405.1). Lineage (NCBI taxonomy): Eukaryota > Metazoa > Cnidaria > Anthozoa > Zoantharia > Epizoanthidae > Epizoanthus > Epizoanthus rinbou. The sequence continues at coordinate 3,749 of JANVCH010066545.1, forward strand.
TATAAAATACGTTTACAATTACATTTATTCAATTTCGTATTGATATTTAAATTCAGATCTATATGAAATGAAGCCCTATTCAGAGTAAAGCATGCAAGATAATATAAACTCAAGTATTCCAAGCTCGAGTGTGTATTGACTATTGACAAATCTAATGCCGATTAAAAATACTGTCTCGTTTGTTCTTCCGATTCAATTAGAGATTTCACTTTGAAGGCAAACTATTTTTGTCGTAATTGCTAATAGAATTGCTTTATTTTCGTACATTTATACAGTTCTTTCAACAACGCGTACTTACTTTCCTGAAATACAAAGCAAGCATTTAACAGCAAACTATGAAGATCCGAAATGTGTTAATTAATCCTTGATTTTATTCTCTGTTCATTACTCATCAACCACTCTTATTTCCTTGAAAATATAGACAAGATAATAAACAAATTTCCTTCAAATTTCTAGTCTCAACTTTCGTGTGATAAAATTCGCTACTAATTAATCTGCATGGCAAAGCGATTCTTGTTGTCTATGAACTGTAAACACTCAAATAAAATTTCGCTTACCGCAAAATAGTTGCCTCTAAATCTGTTCTCTCTTCTTCAGTACAAATATTTACAGTCTCGAGTTAGTTTCTTGTTGTAAACTGTGTACAAATTCTTTAAATAGACCTCAATGAAAGTCAGTCAATGTTACGGAAGCAATGAAAGCAAGTCCACACGACGCTCGATCGGCAGTTCAACAATGGTGCACGAAAGTTTTTTTCTTGTCCTGAATACGCGGCACTTGTCTTTATCTCTATTCTATTTAAAACTACATTTAATTTATTTAATTTATTTTTTCCTGCTGCAAATGTCTTGTCCCTCGGCAAACACTTTTATTACATTTCAGTCGGGTATATAATATTAACCAAAACATTAAGCTCAGCAAAACAGTTTCGTAGTGATCACTACCTCAGTGCACCTTCTCCTTTGCTACTTTACAATATAACTTTACGATTTATTCTGGATTCTTTACAGCCTGTCATTCCGACAAATGTCGCCCGAGTTTTTCATAAGTAGCAAACACAGTCCCCACCGCGAACAGCGACGAATTCTTGTACCACGCCGAGGCAAAGCTGTCATAATCTGGTTTCCAAACCCTGTGACTCGCCTTCTCAAGTCCTGTATCGTTCACTTTGCCAATAAACACCATAACCACGACGTTCTCTAGTCTGATGTTGATCCCTTCCAGTTTGCCTTTGATGAGTTCGCTCAAAGAAGCACATCTCGCTTCACAATCCCACGTGCTATAACAGGCTCCGTTCAGATTTGTACTCAAAACGTCTTCGATTACGCCTTGTATTTCCAGATCTTGAAGTTTACAAGCTGGTTGAAGGATTAGCAAGTCATTTTCTTCGCAAATGGATGTAGGAGAATACAATTTGTTGTGATAAGGCTCGAGTTGACGAAACGGACGCTTGTGGAACGTGGTCGCCATCTTAATGAAGCACACAGCACCAAGAACACAGCCGTCTTTGAAACTCCAGAGTAACTGAATCTAGAAGCTATTTTCCCGTCGGATGAATAGCTTCTAATTAGCTCTATCGTAGTGAACGGAAATTAAGTTTTCAAGACACTCTATATGAGCCACTTGAAAAACTATTGAACAAAAAGGCGATACGTTTGTATAGTTGCTTGTATGTTGTGTGAAGCTTTCGGCGTGGTGACCACGGATTTTCATTATACAATCAGAATAAATTCTATAAAAAAAATTGTCCTCTTATCACAAAGAATTTTTGTAACAATCTCTTCAAGGATGAAGCAATCAAGCTATTATCTCTCAGTCCTATTGGTTTGGCAAAGTTTTCTTTTCTAATCACGGAGTGTTTATCAAAAGAATATGGCAGCTTAATGAATACCTACAACTCAAAGGCGGCGGCAACATAAAGAAAAAGCAAAAACCAGGAATTTCATTTATTTTTTCCGGAATTTGACAATATCTAGTCCTTCAACGGGTATAGACTTTACAGAACCTTACCCCAAACGACATGTTGTTAGGAAAACGAGGCTAGGCTAAGGATTTGTTGTTTGACACAAAGTCTGGTCGTAACGTCAACGCCGCTCAGTTCCACAAACAACTATGGATGTAAATAAAACTGTGAAAGGCTTTTGTTTCTATAAGAGAGGTTCATTAGCTGCTTTCTGTCCAATTCTTCTGAGGAAAATAGGGCATAATGAGGAGAGAATCGAGTTAGGTTATTATTGTCTGCGGCAATAGCTTAATTGCGTGTGTTTGCAGCCGACTTGTGCTTGGTAAGGTGCCATAACGCTCTACTTGGAAGAAAGACATTAATTGAAGCGAATTCGTAATTACAAGACCCGAGGTGCGATGGAAGCTAAGTAATAAAAGTATCGAGGAGAATAGTAGTAAATTGCAAGCGTGAACTTTCTTCGGATGAAAACAATAATCAATAGATTGAAACAACAATTGTCACGATGCTAGGTAATTATGGCAATAACGCCACACATGTATACTTTAAATTGTTAATTAAGATATTTTTTTTTAAAAAAAACATAGTTATAGATAAAATCGCTGCAATCTTTAAAGTAACTAGTTCATACAGTTTTGTAATAACCTTTATATGTCTTCCAAGTCATACTTTACTCGGTTTTAAAAGTATTTTCTTTTCCAAAAATCAGTTCGTTTTTTATGCTACATCCAACCGCCATAAACAATGGATCTAATTATCTTTGTTTACTGTCTGAGATCGCCAACTGGTCAGCTGACGTTTTCCCACGGTCACCAGCAGGGTGGCCCTCTAGGGGGAGGGGGGGGGGAGAAACTCAATTTTTCTGCTCTGCAGCCCAGACCCCGTAAGAGGCATCAACAGGCCTCACTGCACAATGGCTTCTAGTAGTTGTAAGATACTGACAACAGAAGCTAACAGAGGAGACAAGAGAGGAGACAATAGGAGAAGAGAAAATAGAAAGGGAGGGATGAAGGAGAAAGGCACATAGGACACAATCTGTTGTCCCTCGCAAGACCTTTTTTCCTTCCTCCCACACTCACTCTGTTGCTGCAAGCTTCTGTCCGTTTCTCTATCACTATCGTCAGACAGCAAGTAGGTAGATAAGTTAAGGGTAGAACTGAGGTATGAAGATGTGAGTATAGATAGGTCATTTAGTAGGTAAGTCAGTAGGTAGGTAAGTAATGAGGTAGGTAGATAGATACGTAGGTAGGTAGGTAGGTAAGTAATGAGGTAGATAGGTAGGTAGATAGGTAGGTAGGTAAAAGTAATGAGGTAGGTAGGTAGGTAATGAGGTAGGTAGGTAGGTAAGTAATGAGGTAGGTAGGTAGGTAATGAGGTAGGTAGGTACGTAGGTAGGTAATGAGATAGGTAGGTAGGTAGGTAAGTAATGAGGTAGGTAGGTAAAAGTAATGAGGTAGGTAGGTAGGTAGGTAAAAGTAATGAGGTAAATAGGTAGGTAGGTAGGTAATGAGGTAGGTAGGTAAGTAGGTAGGTAAAGGTAATGAGGTAGGTAGGTAAGTAGGTAGGTAAAGGTAATGAGGTAGGTAGGTAGGTAGGTAAGTAGGTACGTGGATAGGAAAGAAGTAGATAGAAAAAAATCCATGTGTCATTGTCCACTGACAGACAGACACCTCAACTGTCATACGCCATTATCCATGGACAGACAGACACCTGCACGTGGAAAGCGCCCGACATTCTCTAGCACTCCGCCAGGCGAGCAAATCCATGGGTCATAGGTTACATTTTGCCATTGATGCAGCTGTTTCTGAAGGTCACGCAGTAAGTCCTGATAAGCAGGCTTGTCCGCTAGGTTAGTGATCTCATGTGGGTCACTCTTCACGTCGTACATCTCCCACTGAGGTCGATTGTAATATTGATGAAGACTGCTGAACCAGTGCGTGGGCTCGCCCTGCCGTGTACGATTCAACAAATCTTGGAACGTGGGCGAGACAAAGAAATCTTGATCAATGGGAAATGGCATTTTGTAGTTGAGGTTTTGTATCAGCTTGTAACTTCGGTTACGGATAACTCTCATGGGATAGTACATAGTGGCTTCGTGTAGGTTATGGCTGGAAAACACTGTGTCCCATCCTGACTGAGGCTCCTGGTGTAGGATAGGCAGCAATGAGCTGCCGGTTAGTTTCACAGGATGATGCCTGAAGATTTCATATGACGGGTATTCAATACCAAACCAATCCAATACAGTGGGGGCAATATCCACTAGGCTCACCATAGCATCACTATATTGGCTCCTTCTCTCTGGGGCCAAGGGAGAAGACACCAGAAGGGGCTCAGACATACCTGGATCAAGTAAATTGGTCCTTCCATAAGGAAAGGGAATTCCATTGTCTGAACTATAAATAACAAGTGTGTTCTCTTCAAAGCCTGCCAGTCTCAATTCCTCCAACATTAGCCCAACACCCTGGTCCAGTCGACTTATGGTCGTGTACTGTGCTGCAATATCTGCACGTGATATAGGTGTGTCCTGTACAAAGTACGGAACAACCACCTTATCTGGCTTGTAAATGACTGGTTTCCAATCTGGTATGAGGCCCATTCCGGGTTCACCATTGCCAAATTTCTCACAGAAGTTACCTGATATATTGTAGAAAACAAGATAAGGGTGGGGATAGGGAGATAAGTGGAAGAGGGGTGCACCAGAGGAGTGAACCAAAAGGGTGTACTAGAAGGGTGTACTAGAGGGGTGTACTAGAGGGGTGCACCAAAGGGGGGTGTACTAGAGGGGTGCACCAAAGGGGTGTGTACTAGAGGGGTGCACCAAAGCGGGGTGCACTAGAGTACTAGATTGGTACACTATCAGTGCAGCACTAGTGGGGTGCCCTGGGGGTTCACTAGAGGGGTGCACTAGAGGAGAGCACTAGAGGGCTACACTAGAGGGGGTACACTAGAGGGGTATACTGGAGGGGTGCACTAAAGGGGTACACTAGAGGGGTTCACTAGGGGTGCACTGGAGGGGTGCAGTAGAGGGGTGAACTGTAGGGGTGCATTGGAAGTTCACTAGAGGGGTGCACCAGAGGGGTGCACTAGAGTGGTGCACTGGTGGGGTGCACTAGAGGGGTACATTGGGGGTTAACTAGAGGGGTGCACTAGAAGGGGTCACTAGAGTGGTGCACTAGAGGGGAGCACTAGAGGGGTTCACTAGAATGGTGCACTAGAGGGGTACATTGGGGGTTAACTAGAGGGGTGCACTAAAGTAAAGTAAAGTAAAGTAACTTTATTTAACGTCGGTAGTTCCGTCAGCTGTGAAAGCTGGTATCAATGGAAGCCGACGGTGCGCACTTTACCCCCTCACTCTGTCAGTGCTCCGTTCGAAGGGTATTTAAAGCTCAAGCTACACGGAACAGAGAGAAGTCGAAACAGACGTTGAGGTCACTGAGAATCGATCTTGGACCTCTGGCTCCGAAGGCCGCGCACTAACCAACTGAGCTACGCCTGCTCCTAGACAAAGACCAGTGCAGATTTTGAGAAGAGAAAAAGCCAAATTGTGTCTCGAGCGGGAATCGAACCCAGGCGCTCAAAACACTGAGCTACCGAGACATGCACAGTGGTAGAGGGAGAACAGACCAACTCTTGACAAAATTCGGAATTCCCAGACACGATTTCTTGCTATTTGCACTTGGTTTTTCTTCACGTGTTTCCATTGCTTTCATTAATTTGGAGACGACGTAGTCATAAATTGATTGGATTGGATTAACTACAATTGTCAATTGTTTATTTCTCAAATTTCAGGCAAGTCTAAGTGCTATCCTACACGCACCACCCCACCCCCTACCCTTCCCCTAGATATTTTCCAATTACCTCACCTTTATCTTCTGGATGTCATTCTTGAAACATTATCACTAAGGATCGGGAATTCCCCATCCACCCCTATCCCTCCAGAATCGTTACAAAAGTACACAATATCAGTGGATTTTACCTTCATCTTCTGGTTCCTTTCCAACATCACCAAGGATCGGGAATTCCCCACCCATCCCTATTCCCCCAGAATCGTTACAAAAGTACACAATATCAGTACCCTGGGTGCCAGAGGTTAGCTATCGCCCAAACTATAGAAACCTATACCCCAGGCCCCAACCATGCATGAGCCCGGAGGCCTGGGCTATAGTTTTCTATAGTTTGGGTAAGAGCTACTTACCTCTGGCACCCAGCTGGGTACAATATCAGTGGATTTTACCTTCATCTTCTGGTTCCTTTTGAGCATCACCAAGGAGAAGCTCCACCTTGGGAATTCCTTCCCTTGACACTTCACCCTCCTCCGTCCCCTCCTCCAGCTCCTCATCTTCCCCCTTCAGGTCCGCAGCCTTCAGTTCTTCATCATCCTCCTCCTGTTCAGTGATTGCTGGCATTGTGTCTCTGGTGGTCTTCTGTGGCACATCAATACCTGGCTGAATTCTGCATTGAGGGGAAAATTAAAATATATACCACATACATTTTATCACATTTTGTTGTCCACTGGGGGAGGGGTAGGGCATTGTTTAGCCTGAATACCTGACTAAATGTGGATGTTTGTATATTCATACAAATTAGAGTAATTTTATTGATCAGAAAGTTTCTGTTTTTTAACAGTTAATTTATTATCAGTTTATTATTGTAATTGTAAATGCATTGAGGCATGCATAATATGTTAAAATAACTGTTTAAATTATTATAAATTTATTATTTTGCTTTACATTAATTGGGCTTTACACTCGCTTGCTCAAATATGCTAATTTTCATAATTATTTTCTCACTTGCTCCCCGGGGGGGGGGGCCTCTGCCCAGTGTCTGGACCCCTTAACCTTTTATATACCACTTTTAGCCAAAAAGGTGACCCTTTAAAATATCTCGACCTAAAATATGGGACCCTTTTCTATACCAAAAAAAAGAAAAATGTCAGATAAATTTAAACATATCCTTTTTCATACCAAAACAAAAAATTTCCCGACCCTTTCAAATACCTCGA
>JANVCH010066555.1:0-17309 GCA_025505405.1 Epizoanthus rinbou
TTAGATTTAGATTTAGATTTAGATTTAGATTTAGATTTAGATTTAGATTTAGATTTAGATTTAGATTTAGATTTAGAACTCCAGTCAAATTAAGCCAGATTACGCTTTTTGTACTATGTAGACTAACTTACCAGCTTTGTTGCTGTTGCAGTCATCCTTGGAGGAGTTAATCCAAGGAGGTGCTAGCAGTGCGGCAGCTGGTCTGTCAACATATGACGAGGCAGCTCTCTGTTCAAGTGCTTTCAGGTTTGTTATTTCATTGTTTTGCAAGTGGAATCATTGGGTAGTACAGGATTCTATAACTTACGTTTGATGCAGTCTAACGGAAATTTTGACGGAAATTTCACACTATAACTCGCCAGTATACATGGATTATATACCCTGTGTAAGATCAGAATGCTCTCTTTATAGCTAATATGAGAATGATAGAGGAAGTGAAAGTTAAAACACATTGGACAACTCAAAGTGATTTATATTCTAAGATGTGTATTCTCAAATGTTAGTTAGAGGAAGGTTGGACATGTAACTTCTAGAAGTAAATACATTATATTTTAGATTATTTACAAATGTATAACATAGCAACAGGTCTTACTAATGTTAGACTAACCAGTTTTTCTCGAAGCCTTGTACTTTACTGAAAATTTGTTTGAATTCCCAGTGCAATGAAACTGAAAAGAATTCCAACAGGGAATGATGTCAATTTGTGCAAAACGTTTCAAGAAATGCGTGTGTACAATGTGCGATGTTGATATTTGATAGTTTGACGTAACATATATTTAGTAGAAATATCACAAGGTTTCCTTCCTAAGATTCATCTTCTTGTCCTTTGTTCTCTTCCCCTGACATTGTGGCTTATTATTCTGTAGGATTCTGAAGGGAATGATTCATAGTTGGCTCCATGAGGTGTCTGCGTATCAAAACCAGTACGCTGACGCACAACTTATGCATTTCTACAGGTATGTAAGCGGGACTAGGTTGCCATGCGTCTACGATGCAACTGATGCAATATTGTCTTTCTTGCCTAAGATATTCGGGTGTTTGTATTACTGCAGTGTTGTACTGGAGACTGCAGCAGCAGCATCATCAACAACAATAACAACAAAAACAACAACACCACCAGAAGCAACAATAGCAACAGCAACAACAACAACAACATCAACAACAGCAACAACAACAACAGCAGCAGCAACAACAACAACAACAACAGCAATAACAGCAGCAACAACAACAACAACAATAACAACAGCAGCAGCAGCAACAACAACAGCAACGTAACAGCAACAGAAACAATAGCAGAAACAACAACAACAACAGCAACAACAGCAGCAACAGCAACAATAACAACAACAGAAACAACAACAACAACAACAACATCAGCAATAATAATAACAAGAGTAACAACAGCAACAACTATGGTAATAACAATAACAATTTTATTGGTACAAGACATTTATATTAACTGGATATTGCAAACACTCTTCGTTTATAAGTTTGTTTCATAATGTTAACTCTTCTAAATGTATGATTCGTTATTTTCTCTTCAGGTGGTTGAGTTGTCCATCTGCAATGCTGTATGATCCCGCACTGTGTCGAATGGTGCAGCGAATGATGAAGAAACTCTTCCTGCAGGTATGGAACATTTTTGTCGAGCGCTTTCTTGTCTAAACCTTTCTGTCTTGTCAGTGTTTGGTATTTGCAAGATGAGAAATTAGTTGAGCTACAAAGCAATTGGCTCCATGAAATACACTCGTGTTTTGAATATTGTTTCTTGAAAGGCAAGGTCTGTATTCACGTGGTTAGTTTAAGTGAATGCTTGTTTGTGTGATGTTGAATGGTTTTATTATTTATTGCACAGCTAATTTCAGTCAAATAAAAACACTCAAGGCCAGCTTTCTTCTTACATGTACTGTCTCTTGTGCAAGATGCCTGAAGAATAGTTTTAGAGAATGCAGGGTATTTTGATTAATACAATATACATTCAACATCATTGTATTGCCCTACAACTTACATTTTGATTGTCTTTTTTGTCTAGCTTGTTGCAGAATTCAAACGGTTGGGTTCCACTATCGTATTTGCAAATTTCAACAAGATCATAATATGTACCAAGAAGAGAAGGTAAGACGCTGCACAGAATTGATATCGAATTGAAAGTCACTGAAGCCCATTAAAATCTGTAAATAACACCAGCACCAATGATTGGCTCCCCTAATATGGAAATTTGTATCTAGGGTAGGGAGGACTATTGCCAATTATGCAATCATTCATTCACTCTCACTGTTTCATTTGCTTAGTCATTATATTGTCGTAATGATGATTGTGATAGTAATGACAGTAAATGATAACGATGATGATGCTGATGATAAGGAAGATGATGATGATAATGATGATGATGATGATGATGATGATGATGATGATGATGATGATGATGAAGATGACAACAACAACAACAACAACAACAACAATGATAACGATAATGATGATGATAATGATAATCAGTGATGGTGAAGATGATAATGATAATGGTTATGGTGATAATAAAAAATGAAATTAATAAAACAGATAAAATAATAATAATAATAACGTTTATTTAGCATAATCCAGATCCTTAAGGATGATAATAATGTAGTTTATTTGGGCCAAAACCATATGGTTATGACTGGAAGCATTCAGTTTTCAGTTAATGACAGCTTTGGGTCTCCATGAGCTTACACTTCGTATTTAAATTGGTTTTCTACTTATTGTGTTGGCGTTCGTGTTGACATTTATCTGTGTAACCAGGATTGCTGTGATTATCTGTACAGGGTATCAGATGCACTGGCCTATGTGCAGTTCATTCTCAACAGTATTCAGTCTAAGGATCTGTTCCACAGTATTGACATTGCACCAAGTTCCTGTTGGGAATATCTCATGTGGCTAGATCAGGTTAGGTTTAATCATATTTAATAATTAAGTTCGTGGTCCACCAGAAGGATTTTTTGGGAAATCATACTGGCCAACAGTAACATTTTTGTAATGTAGAGACGATTTTGCTTGACTGTCCAAAGCTCATTGTCATTGCAATGTCAAAGCAGCTTTTGACCAATAAAATTTGTGACAGTTTTGACTCGTGTTGAGTACTGGCGGCCTTTTTCCTCTGACGTACACGCCATCATGTAATGACAAATGACAATGCCAATGACAATGAGTTTCAACTCTGATTGGTTTACGTCTGTCACGTGACCATCTGTTTGGTTGTCTGTATTTTCGTAATCGCATTGTCATTGTCATTGCATTTGCATCAATCTTTGGACAGTCTATAGAACTGTTGCAGCATTGTGAGAGTACCATGTGACTACTGTGAGTGCTCCGAGCATTCTGTGAGTGTACTATGAGAGCTGGGAGAGTGCTGTAACAGTATCTAGATTAGGCCACGCCTATATTGATACTTATTCAATAAAGAAAGAAATAAAGAAACATGCGGCAAAAGTGCTGTATGAGTACTGTGAGAGTGCAGTGAGAGTGTTGTGAGAGTGAGAGTGCTGTGTGAGAGAGTACTGCGAATGTAATCTGAGAGTACTGTGAAGGTACTGACTGTACATGTGCTGGGAGGGTATTGTGAGAGTGATGTGAAAGTATTGCGAACAAGTACTGTGAAACCATTATAAGAATACTGTGCTAGTAAGAGTATTGTGCGATTACTGTGAGAATGCTGTGACAGTGCTGTGAGAATGGGAGGACTGTGACAGTGCTGTGAGAGTGGGAGGACTGTGACAGTCGGCTGTGAGAATGGGAGGACTGTGACAGTCGGCTGTGAGAATGGGAGGACTGTGACAGTCGGCTGTGAGAGTGATAGGGCTGTGAGAGTGATGTGAAAGTATTGCGAACAAGTATTGTGAAACCAGTATAAGAATACTGACAGTGCAGTGAGAATGGGAGGACTGTGACTGCTGTGAGAGTGATGTGTCATTGCTGTGAGGGTACTTTTACAGTACTATGAGAATGCTACATGTACGAGTGGTGTGAGAGTACTGTGAGTGTATTGTGAGTGCTGGGAGAGTACTAGGAGCAACTCTTTTGTTCTAACGAAGGGCGAGAACATGAAATGTCAGCTCAACCTTTTTTCCTAATGGCGAAGAACATAACACATCAACTTTCAGTTGATTTATCATCTTGTTTTATCCTACAGGCCAATCATGGTGGTGTTCGAGGAACCCTTCCACAGAAAGACAGTGATGAAATGAACGGCGATGACAGTGATGATGACATAGCCTGCACACCTGAAAATAATAACAACGAGGAGGTAGTTTATAATTCATTCGCTCTATAACTTGACTATGAGTAGTCCCTCTTTCCCTCAATTATTCGTGGATCAGACGTGAGGCTGAACGAGACATGTGAGACTGATGGGGAGAATGACTGGTTGTTCACTACCTCGCTCTGTTTTATGTTCTCTCATGGACAACTGACAGAAAATGGGAAATACAAGTAATCAGGTCTCTAACTTGACTATGAGTAGACCCTCTTTCCCTCAGTTGTTCGTGGATCAGACGTGAGGCTGAACGAGACATGTGAGACTGATGGGGAGAATGACTGACTGTTCACTACCTCGCTCTGTTTTATGTTCTCTCAATGGACAACTGACAGAAAATGGTTGTCAGGTCTGTAATAAACAGGAATAAATGGAATGGAAAATGTTTGAAGATACGGCTTTTATAATGATGATGATAGAGACGATTTCGTTTCACTGTCAAACGCTCATTGTCATTTGCATTGTCAAAGCAGGTTTTGACCAATACAATTCGAGAGATGAAAATTGACGCGTGACTCGCTGACGCGAGCATTTTGTTCTGATCAATCTTTGACAGTGAAGCGAAATGATCTCTAAAAAGTTAATTTCTTTCGAGGCAATGGATGTCATTTGCTGAAGGATTTCTTGGTTATTCCAGTTCAAGAAATGAATGTTTAAATATGTCCACCGAGCACAAACTTCGATAAAGGCGTAGTTGTTGATAATATCAAGAGAGACGATTACTTATTACATCTGAATTGATTGAAAATGCATTGCTCAAAATTCTGCAGGACACATATCAAAACCCCGAAGATTTCCCCAGGTCATTTAGCAGAGGTGCGTGGGAAGGCGTTTGGTGGTCATTCGTTTCTATGACAACAGTTGGGTAAGTCAAATTCCAATCTTTTCTGAAGAAATATAGAAGCTGCGATTTAGAGCAGTGGTAAATGTTGTTAAGGAACAGCAATTTGAAATTTGTTATTTTATTGTTTTGATAAATTTTTAGATTTTTAGAAAACATTTGCACCCATAAACTACAATGTCACTCGATGTGGAACCCCCCGGGGGGGTACTCCCATACATTGGCTATACGGGTATGTGCCGCCAAACGGGGTATCAATTTTAGGGTTTTTATCTTAGAACGGGGTATCATTTCCTGCAAAATTTTGACCCATTTTTAGAACGGGGTGGAGATTTTTGGAAATTTGGTACTTTTGGGCCCTGGAAAATCTAATTTTTCTTAGAACAGGGTATCAAAATAGTATCAAAATTGAGATATTTTACTTCGTTCGGCGGCACACCCGTACCCAAAATTGGAGTGCGTACCCCCCAGGGGAATGAGCCTACAAACAAGAAAATGTTTCGCACTTAAATATTTGCAGTTACGGAACATATCGTACTTATAAATAATCGAAATTTATCGGACAAAACTGAGGGTTCTCGCTAAAAGGACGGTCTTAAACAATCAACTTGACCAGATGAATTTCTTAATTCATTGCTTCTGGACTCCGTAAAATCACCATCAACATACAACGTTTTTGTCACTCCTGCTGCCATTTTTAAAAGGACTGTTAACTTGTTCTTTCTGTTGCAGAATAGTGGTTTTTATATATTTTTAAATATTAAAATATTTAGTATTTGTGAAGCACATTTCAAATGCAGTAGCTACCGAAGTAAACTAAACGAGTGATTTAATTTCTATATTTCCTCAGTAAAAACTAATTCAATAATTCATTAATTGTAGTCACTGCGTCAGCTCATTCAAAGCAGCCTGCACGTGAAAGTGTGCATAAAGTAAGTCGGCAAGCAAAAAACTCACTGCATACACAAAACAACTTTTTATTGTATACAAATTCATAAGCCTTTCTTACATAATTTGACACTAATTCACTATAAACTCGGCAGATTATTTATTTACATCTTGAACGTCTGAACTTACGAATTTAAACCTCTGCTCTGATCTCAATGAATCATGTATTGAAAGCTATCCTATGTGTCTGATGGTCACTATAAACTCAAATCAGAGTTTCCTGCTTTCCTTTTCAGGGCCCTTTTTTCACCTCCGGAATGATTTTTTTATCCTCAGGGTATACGTTAACATAGTGATGCTTCAACATGCCCTTGTAGCACTTTGTCAGGGGATGAACACCATCAAACTGTTTCTCCAGAGTCACGAACTCATGGTGCGTGGATTCCCCTCCCTGCTCGTCGAAGGACCCACAAAGGAATTTCCACCTTTGGATGAACCGTATTACATGTGATTCCAGCATGTGGAAATTGGACGGGATTGTCTCTTCTGGAAACGTTTCCCTGTAAAAGGCTGCCAATTTCTTGACGTCAGTGTCTGCAACATAAGAGGTTGAAGAATTGACTTACAAAAGTGCTTCTTTTATAAATTTGTTCGATTAAATAATTTCAGAACTAGTTATTAGTTTTAGAAGTTGAGAAGTTTGATACCCAAAACAGTTATTTCCCCATCCTTCATTGGAGCACTGCCATTGTATTTAAAGTGACTAAGACTGAACAGAGTGAACGCAAACCTCTCCTTTCTCTACCAACTCAGGGCACTCTCTCATTAATGTGTCAACAATCCTGGAACAGGGCATTTTGATGTTTCCATCTGTGGAAGTGGTAGAATTTTGTTTTAGTATTAATACTGTTAATACATTTATTGAGGAATTTGTTTTTAAATAGCAAAAATGTATACCTCTTTAGAAGGCCATGTCAATATGATTACCACTAAAGCTGTTGCTGTGATAAGCTTGCCATTCAATTTCATTTCGTTCAGCTGTTCTTCTGGGTCATTGCGGATTAGTCCCATGTCCCTGGTGAAGACAGCCCTGGACCTTAGATCCTCTACCAAGGCTTCCTGTATTGTATTTTTAAAGAAAAATATTTAAACTTGGACTCTATACTATAGACTATAGCTTTACATAGATATATCACCATATTATCATCATTCAGTTACTTTATTCACCTCTTCTTCTGTTTTCTTCACCATCTCCTTTGTATATCCCAGAAGCTGAACCAGGATGTCATTTGGCCTTTTCTCATTGTCTTCAAGGTCTTCACCTTAGATCGTGATCTGTTGCGCCACATAGTCTTGCACCTGTTGGGCATTCTCACGATTAGACTGTGCAACCCTTTCATGTACCCTGGCATCTCTTACAGCTTGTACATGTTCATCAAAATCAGTGGCAGTTGGTCGATGTATTTCCATCTTATTTGCTGATTCTGCTTTGCATTTGGCAATTTCTATGTCCAGTTCCTCACCCTCAGAAATAATCCAAGACTTATGTGAAGACTTGGAATGCAAATCTGAAAAGGATGAAATTTTTAGGGGCACATGTCAATAGTTGTCATGTTGGCAAAGAAAAGCTATAGCACAAATTGTGAAAACTAGGTCTGATTACACTATGATAAGTTTGTATATGCAGTCGTACTAACTTGGTCAAGAGGTACAGTACTATCTCAATAAGGGGTTCATGGATCACATTGAAAAAGTCCTTGGCTCTCTTTAAATCACTGTTAGCCTTTTGCTCAAACTCTGCAGTTGCTGTCTGAGGTGCTCCAAGGTGCTTGGTTGTACGTTGGCCCTTTCGTGTTCACAAAGCTTCATCTCTGTGGCCACAATTGTGCACCAGATACAAGGATGCCTGCCTGTTTTAACAAAAATTAGAATTGCTACTTTAGTTAACACTAATTAATTTTAACATTAGTTTATACATACCACTAGCACCAGAGATCCCCATGATTCTGCACATGAATTCATAGTCCCCAAAGAGGAACAGCCGAAAGCTTTTTCCCCTAATAAACAAAGAAAATAGAAAATTGTATTAATTGCCAAACTTAAACTTTGTTTGATTCAAACACTTGGGATTCATAATATTTCTTACTGCCACTGTGTTTGTCTTAGACTCTCCAGCTGCTCTTTGTAATGTTCCTTGGCTGTTTTCAGGTTGTTTCTCATGTCCTTGGCCTTGAACAGAGTAAATACAACAGTTTTCTTGCTGGAGTGAAATGCAAACTTCATGTTTCCCTGCCCATGGTCTCTTCCAAGCTTGATATATAACTCATCCTCAGGAATGTTGTTATCATGCCATGTAAGAAAACCAGCTCTGCATAAAGATAGCAGAAAATAATTGCAAAATTTGGAAAAGTAAAACTAACTGTACATGTTTAATTCGTCATGTAACAAATGCATGTGTGAACATGACAAGTAAAACAAATCCAAAACGTTATGTCATTTTTTTTTTCTTACTTTGCTTTTTGCTCCACACATGTTAATCCTCCAAGTCCTCGACATTGGCACATGCAGTTTTTTAAACATTTGTTACCATTTTTCCCCTTTTTTTCGGAGTGTTCCATCGGGATAAATTCAGCAGCAAGATTCTCGCCAATTTGTTCCTTTTGTTGTTTTTTCTCCGAGTCTATCTCGACACTCCATTTCTCAAACCATCTGTTAATTATAAAAACCATCTGTTAATGTATTGCAATATTTTTTGATGAGTGCAGTATCTCCAATTGCACTTGAGATTTTATACTAGCCTTCTTTATAGCTTGTTAAGTCTGAACCACAACAAACACAGGGCACCCATCATTGGCAAGGACTCGCCCTCTGGTATCTGGAGGACCAGCTCATGTCCAAGAACTTTCTTGATCATAGCCTTCCGTTCTTCTCTCCGTTCGATCTCATGTGCCAGATCATATGTACGTCCATCTGATCTTTGCTGGTATCGGAGCCAACATTTTGTATATTTCTGGTCTGGTGGGCATCAGGACTGTGGGCTAAAAACAGAATAATGACTAGAATATAACTATCCTTACTCAAGAATGAGAAAATAGTCAAAGAACGGCTATCATCATTACATAGCAGTTTTTTAAATACAATATGTCTTACCTTCCCACGCCCTTTCAGGGTAAGTTTGCCGTCGGTTGAACTCTTCAGTTTATTTTTGAAGACCTCTGTTCCCAATTGCTCTACCTAACAGGCAATTTTCCCTTCTTATACTTCAGCAAGAGCTTTTAAAATTGCCCAATTGTACGGGCTCAGCTTGGGCTGACATCATCATGGTTGAGTTGGGTGGCTGCTGGTGCAGGGTTTGTTTCCGTGCAAGGTGTGAATTAAGTTCGTATTTGATTTTTTCAAACATTTTCTGCACTGGACTTCTTGACTTAGCATTAGCTTGTGAAACTGCTGAACGTCCTCCTCACTGCTAAGGCTGGTTTGGCAAAGGATACAGGAAGGGGCAGATTCTTGTTTAAGTTAATAAAACAGTCAGCGCAGGCACAGTGTGTGCCAGCAGTTTCTAATGGCTTGTCGAGGAGCTCCTTGCATATTGAGCAGTAGTACTGATCCATCTTGCTTTCAGTAAATTGAAAATTAGCATTGAACTGTGGGTGGCAAGTTCGACTCTTTGAAGTTTTTATTTTGTGAGCTTTGCTTAAAAGGACTGTTCTTATTGATATTGTTTCAGTGCTCTGTCCCTTATTCTACATACTCTGCTTTTCTACGTACTTTGCTACTCTGGTCTCCACCCCTCTTTGCTTTTTTTGGCCTGCCTGGCCTGTACTACAATTTTCTTCACTGTGGATTTTCCAAAAGACGGCTTTGAGAACACGGTTTCCGTTTACCATTACACAGTTGTAGCATTGTTGACAAAAGCTTGGGGGATGGATCATCGAATCTTCCTTCACAAAGTGCCTTGAGTTGTTCGATGTGAGTCGAGTTGACCTCCCGGCTCTTGGCCATGTTGTTCACTACAGTGATATCAATGTGCTATTAATAAAAGCTGTGATGAGAACGTGAGGCAATGAAGTGAAAAACGGATTGCTGATCAATTGAAGTTGAAAGTTATAAAGTTTAAAAATGCAGGGGAAGTAATGATTTGATGTTACGAAGTGGGTTTGTACTGAGGTATATAGGTGAAATTACGAAATGATCTTTGCAGTAATGTATGCAATTTAAGCAATGATTTGAATGGAAATACTGTGGAAAGGTAAATATTCCACATGCAACATCTTTATCTAAAAGGGAAGTGCTTGCGCCATTACGCATTCACTCTAGTCGCCCAATCTTGTCACCTATGAGGTGATTTCATGCCTTAGTGATTCTAAAAATGTCGATTTTGTAAAATTAGATATCTTTAATCACTTCTTTCTGCACATCATGTTTTTGCTTTGACTTTGAAATAACTTCTGAGAACGTCTCTCTGCTGTATAGTATTAACAGAGTTAATAACTTGGGTCCTGGTGTCAAGTTAATATTAATGTGCAGCTACATGTACCCAGCTAATGTCCGCTCAGAGGTCATTTGAAACTGCCATACCCAGTCCTTTGTAGTATCTGGGATCATTTGAGCAGATAGAACCAGTCCTTTGTAGTATCTGTGATCATTTGAACAGATGGACCCAGTCCTTTGTAGTATCTGGGATCATTTGAGTAGATGGACCCAGTCCTTTGTAGTATCTGGGATCATTTGAGTAGATGGACCCAGTCCTTTGCAGTGTCTGGGAGCATTTCAGCACATAGATCCAGTCCTTTGTAGTATATGGGGTTATTTGAACAGATGGACCCAGTCCTTTTGTAGTATCTGGGATCATTTGAGCACATAGGCCCAGTCCTTAGCAGTATCTTGGATTATTTGAGCACATAGACCCAGTCCTTTGTAGTATCTCTGGTAATTAGTGTGTTTTTAAAGAGGGATGAAATCCCCTTCATCACCTCTCTAAGAAGGCAAAAAGCACCTTCCCGAAAGAGCTAAATACAAATTTCAATAGGAACTTTTGATTTCAACACTTCAATCAGAAACAGTATACAATATTTTCATTATATATACCTGTCCATTATAGTAGGTTTTATATGAAAAGTGAGTAAAATGAATGAAAATATCTTCTCTTTTATCGGCACAAGCAACTAACTGGACATGACAATAACAATATGTATTACCTGAAAGAATCTTTTCCCGTGTCTGTTTGGTCAACGCATCAGAACTGTTACAGACATTCTCCAGGCTTGTAGCTAACTTGCTAGCTGTGAAGCTATCCTGTAAGCAGCTAAGACATGCAACCAATACTTAACCTTGCAACTTATATGTATTCTTGACAAAGGCTATTCCATTCATGCGAATGATTATATAAATGAGTGACAAAAAAATATTGCACAAAAATCCAATTACGCAAATGTATTCATAAATTAAGAACCAATAAAATATCAGTTTACATTTATTACTTAATGTAATTATTGACTGTCAAGTCTGGTTTCAGTTGATTGAAAATTGGCTGATGTATGGAGAGAGGTAACATAGCCACACACCCCCTCCCCTCCCAGGAGGAAAGGGGGGTGAAAATACCACCTGAGAGAGAAGGTTAAACCAATGAAACCTAATGGGGGAGGAGGGTGTCACAAGTGTGTTCATCGGCAAATCGATCCCACCACACACTGCAATTTTGCAACAAACACTCTGGTACATCCATATGGTTCATGTACAGCCATATTGTAGACAGGGATTTACTCACTCTTATGTGTAAAATTACCTTTACGGTGTGACTTCTTTGGTACAGGAAAATCACATAATATCATTTGTTTGTCCACATTGAATCAACCTCAAAATTATTTGAGATTATGTGTACTATAAGGTTTCATCATGGGGTTCTCTTAGTTCCCTTTGTCTGAACAGTTCCTGGAACAATTCAGATAATTATATGGAAACCAGGCTTGACTTTATTTATTCACCATAGATCTACATGTATGATTAGCTTACCAGGCAAGGTAAGTATTCAAGGAAATGACACATTCAGAATGTAGTGTCCAGACCACTTCAAGGGGTAACACATGACCCTATGAAAGAAAAGTGTAAATACATTGATAAGCTTATGGAGGCTTGTATCTTTCTTCCAATTCTATGTGTCAAAGTATTTACTATGTTACAAATAATTTACTTTGATTAAGTTAATAATTATGTATCCTGCCATGTTACTAACAGTCAAGTTGTACATGTATGGTGATGATAGAATAATTTACTCTTCAACACATGAACAATTGCACACATACTGTAATTGTCACATTCATGGCAAATACAGTAGAAACATGTTATCTAAATAAATGTATATATTGTGTTAAAAATGAAACATATTCTAGACTCAAATTATAAGAATCAGACCTCTTTGTATATGATTGTATACACTGATTTATACGTAGAACAATAAATTATGTGTACTGTCTAAATGTAACATGATTTAAAGGCCAGACCAAACAAGCATGGCAGTTGAATCACTCTCACTCAAATCTGAACACCACCAGTGGTACATGTACTCTTATCCAATTACTTTCATCAACTCTCATGCACTCCCATCAACTCTCATGCACTCTCATCAACTCTCATACACTCCCATCAACTCTCATGCACTCCCATCAACTCTCATGCACTCTCATCAACTTTAAACACTTGCAACAAGTTTGAACATGTTTAAAATTTGACAATTCATTTCATGAGAGGTCTTGTTTGTTTGTTTTTGCAAAATAATTTTGTCAACTCTTATAACTCTCATTCTTGTTTGACTGCACGAGAGAGCTGACCAAAAGTCTTGTCCAACACTCACTTGAGCCAGCCTAATCGTCACCATTCTTGTCACCACCACTACCTACACTCTAAGCTACATGACTTGTAGATTAAGTAAATCTTAATACACAATCATATAACCTCATGGACCGGACAGTACTACAGTACTAACTGTACATTGTAACTGGACGGTGATATTACAGTATCAGAAGTACTCTTGTATTATTAATAATAATAATAATAATAATAATAATAATAATAAAGCAAGTCTCGAAGCTCTTACAAACAGTTGATAAAATGATTAAAAGTAGTAAAATACAGCTAATATTAAAATTAATCAATAGAGTAAAACTAACTGATGTAAACTAAAAATAAATGTTTTTACTTGTGTCTTAAGAGACGCTAGGGTCTCAGTACTGCTGATGTGGTACGGTAGTCCATTCCAAAGTTTGGGCGCACATATACCGAAATTGGCACTTTTCTTGGAATTATAAACAGCTACGACTTCAACAAAATGCCAAGTTCGTTAAATTAAAACCCTCACAATCTCTTTGGGCTTTGGTGTTGACCTTTGCACTCTCGCTTCACACATTTCAAAATCCATTATATTTTCAGTAGTAGTATTATTAGTACGTTTTTAAAGGTTAAAAAACTTCGTAGGTAGTGCATTCATTCACTAATCATTCTTACAAACATGAACTGAAAATAATTGTGGTTCCCATCCAAATGTGTTATTAGGGCATTTAATCTTTGGGAAATGCGTATCTGTTATTTCATCAGTGACCACACTGACTCGACTGATCAGACTTGGAATGTTGGAATACGCAATACACGCGAATATCATGCAAACGATAATTGTACCAATAGGGAAAAAGTGACGTCAGGTCATTTGTGTGAGCGACGTCACTGTTAGTGGGAGAAATACGAATTCTATTGCACTGCTATTTGAAGAACCAGTTTAACTCACGGCTATCAACCAACTAAATATCTGAAATAACTCATTGAACGGAACACCTTTGATTAAGGAGGTTCGTCGAGATTCAGGCAACAAGTCATGCGATTTTCGGCCACACGGAATCCACTTTAAAGTACCATAGTACTGTGTGTTGAACCATCAAAGGTTCTTCAGCCATATTCATTTGAATGTATATATATAATAGCTTGCGTAACAAGCGCTATGGACCTGTGTACCTGTAATGTCCAAGCGACCATTCACGCTTTCGTGGGTTTCTACAAAACACATTTTGCTTCATTTTGTTGCTTGATACAGAGGGCATACACGGTATGTAACAATGAACAAATGTACTCCAACCTTAACCCCACGCCAGCGAATTGGGATTACAAATTCAGGTAAACTTGTGTGTTCCTTCATAGCGTACTTTAGAGGCTTCACCACTTGTAAACAGACCTAGTTTTTCAACGTTGGTTTCAGAAGACGTTAATTTTCATGCATACATTCTGCTACGATTATCAATAGACCAGCTGAAGGGTTTATAGTTTTGTATCATAATTCTCATCAACCCTATTAGTTTCAGATACTTTCGAATCAACAGTCTTCCTAATATTCCGGCGTATATTCAACGAAGAGCTATTTTGACTAGTATTGACTTTGCTCTTACAGCGGCATAGGATACTCATGAATCCACGGCGAAAGTTTTGACTAAATATGGGGTAAATCCACGGATTCACGGCCGCCTGCAAGCATGTTAAGAAACACAATACGAAGTCCACTATCACTTGTATACAGCTATCGATACCCTCATTGCCTTCATTACTAAACAGTAACGAGATGTAAATAGGGCACCAAGACACAATGAAGACCACGAGTACAGCAATCGACATTTTCGTAATATTTTCTCTTTGTTCTCTTCTTTCTTGTTTTTGATCTTCACGAAGTGAATTCAAATATCGTGTGTCTTTGGACTTCCAAATTGCGGCAATGATCAGGGAATACAGGATTATTAAAACAACTATTGGCACGATCCAAACCAAGACAAGAACAAACGATATATAGATTTTATCTGCAACATTGTGATCGACTAGACCTCCCCAGTCGCGTTCACAATAGGCCAGATTGTTCGCGTGAGTGAGATTGTATGCGAACAAGAGTGGACTACTAAACGCAACAGCCAATATCCAAATGAATATTAGAATGTCACGTCGAACTCGAGACGTGAACGTTTTTGCCTTCAATGGCAACACAACGGCGTGAAACCGATCAACACCAATCATAATAATGCTGTAAATAGAGACAGCTGCCACAAGTCCGGTAACAAATGGTGAAAACTTGCATGTAAAACGGCCAAAATCGCCATCGTGCCAAAGCTCATTGCTCCAAACACTCAAAGGTGCATAGATTGAAAACACTGGAAACAAAGCGTCAGTCACTGCCAAATTCACAACAAAGTAATTTACTGTTGTCCTCATTGGGCGATTCTTGAAGATTGTAGCAATTACCAATCCATTTCCAAGCAACGAGAATACACTTAGAATTGAGGTAACAGTGTACCACGCCAGAAGACTATCGGACCAGTGACACATTGCTGTCATGTTGTCTTGACTTGCGTTTAACATGTCTGGGGATACTCTCGGATGACGCGTTCTTTGGCCTGGTATACCTTTATAGTTCTGTACTATAAAACCTTCCACTAAATGATTCCTTTCAAATAACTTCTAGGAAAGACTAACTGTGGCAATCCTTCATTTCATGCTACAGTCAGATATTTCACGTTTAATGCCCATTCCTGAGTGAGACTGTAATAATGATTACCAGTGCGTGATCAACTGAGTATCATTGTATAATGTTCCTGAGCAATGTATTCGTAGAAGGAAAAACGGCACACGTCACTGATTTTCCTGAGGCAAAAAATTTAAATCGCGGATTATTTTGTCTTAATATTGGTTCAATTGTCAAAGAGTTGATTAAATTTACTTGCACTAATATTCAACGGCAGTGACCATAAAAAGAAGCTTTCTAAAGCCCGGTATTAAAACAGTGTGGAGTAATTCTAGCCTGAAAATCAGATGGCTTTTTCGGACAAGAGAGAATGAGTTTTCCGTTAATCTCGTCCTGTTCTGTCACTACGTCTCTTCGTACTGCTTTTGTTTGGTCGATTAATTTCGATTCCGTTAATTTTATTTTGAATATAAATAAGTGAAATTTGCGAATGCAAGCACGAACATTATAAATATATAAATATTTGAGTTTTAAAATTCTGTAGTTTTAATAGATAGATGTAAATGGCATTGAGATTTTATTCAACTTTTTATTCAACTTTTTAGCATGCCTGACTGCAATTTCTACATAGTCCAAATACGAATTATGATCCATTTCGCGGGAATTGGAACATAATTCGGAAATTGGCTATACATCCGGATGGCACTTATCTGCTTACTAGTAATGCAACGCTCATACAGAAACTTCTGACTCAGATGACCGGCTTACGGAAATACACTTCCTTTCAAGTCATCGTCCGGTTGTTTTAAATTATCTAAACTCTAGTTCAAGATTTTGAAATTAATGGTGTGCAAAAATAAAGCCAAAAACTTGGAATCCTCTCCCGCCTACTAATTTCAAGACAATATAAATATAATTAGAGTGTACTATTTGGTATGTACTGAGTACATAACAGGCGTTCCAAACAAACACACTCCATCTTGGACGCCATCTTGGATTTCGAATTTTGAATTTCATGCTAATTTTCGCGAATATTTATAGAAATAGTACAAAACTATAATTTAAAGGCAAGAACTATGTATGAACGAATTAAAAACAAACAAAGTATTTTAGAACCATTTCTTCAAGAAACGTAAAATTCCGAATGTGGGAAGAATAGCACTTAAATTTACTAAAAACTTGGTTAGATAAATAGCACATACATCCGATTGATTTCAATTCCTGCTAAGATCGCTTCTTATAATGTTTTTAATTGTTAATTAGTATTTAGCATAATATTGTAAATTAGAAATAGTCATTTTCGTAGTATTAGCATAGTTTTGAAATAGACCTGAAAACCCCTCAGGGATGGTTAATAAACCTATTGTATTTTATTGTATAATCTGCCATCTCCCCTCCCCTACCTACTTTAGATAGAGTTCTACTAATTCCTTCTTTTCCCACCCTTAGGCCCGGTTCAAACATCGCATTTCTCACGCGCCGGATATAATTCGCATTTGAGTCGATTCAAATTTGTTTTCTGTGACATTCATTTCAGACGTCGAATATAATTTTGCAAATACAATTGTCAGACATGCCGCGAGTCGTTCCAAGACCCTCTATCTGTGTTTACTTCACGGTCAAGAACGTCATTGATTACTTGAATCAAAATGGCGCGGAATTTGAGCGAAAAAGACAAGGAACGATTTCTTATTTCTAATTTTCTCCGTGTTATCAGAAGATCTGGTATATCTTAACTACCTGGTTGCAAGACGGAGGCAAGTACTAATTGTTTGTTCTCTACTTCTCAGTGCTGATTTTGTCGA
>JANVCH010066556.1:0-10712 GCA_025505405.1 Epizoanthus rinbou
GGACAGAAGTTACTTCGAATAAGCGAGGACTTCGAATTATCTGAGTTCGAATTATCCGAGGTAAAATGACTCACAAATGTGGGGCAAAACCAAGGGGAATGAGTTTTACTTCTAATTAGCGAGGACTTCGAATTATCCGAGTTCGAATTATCGGGGTTCAACTGTATTAATAGTTTTGATCATGTTCGAAGACTGATGTCTGAAGATTCGCTTCAAGCACGAAACTATAGAACTTTACATTTTACCTGTTTTACATTTTACAAATTTTATGTATATACATGTACATGTACGTACATGATGTGTTCTTCCAATCCAAAGTTATTCAATCCTAACAGCACAGTCCATTCCTGCACTCTAAGTGTATAATATATGGAATTACAGTTCTTCAAGAAACAATTAAAGAACCCTGACCAAAATCCTAACAGAAAAATTGAAGTTTTGTTAAGAACAAACATATATGGAGTAGTTACAAGCTCAGAGCAAATATGCTGGCCAAATACATTAAGTTATAATGATTTTCTATTTTTCACACAACTACAGCCACCATGTGACAATGGCTCATCCGTCACAAGTTACACATTGGAGTGGGATGAAGGATCTGGTGATGGGAACTTTTGTGAAATCTTCACCGGTTCTCAGAGACAGTTCAAGATGACCCACAAGCTCCCTCCAGGAACTCCTTGTTCATTTAGACTGAAAGCTGCAAATGAGATTGGCTCCAGGTTTGTAGTGAACTGCCTTACATACTTCAGTCAAATATGAGATAATGAAGTTTATAATCAATCAACACAAAGTATATAGCCGAAATCAATATGTTGTACAATTTCCAACCCGCGGGTGACCCGCTGTAAAACAAATTTGCACGACCGAACCAGCCGAAAAAAAAAATTAGCATGGAAAAGCGGAAAAAAATTGTTTTGGCCACAGCTTATCCAAGAAAAAAAAATTGCACGGAAATCATTCTTCCACTCCCCCATCCCCCCACAAGATCAACTGGTCCGTCCCTAAGTAAATTGTGTACACCTTTGGTGTTTCTACAGTGAGTACAGCAGGGAGCTGAATTGCTTTACAAGTGCTGGAGTGCCGTGTTCACCTGAGCCACCCCAGCTAGACCGAGCTGGAGTAAACTATCTTGCTCTGTCCTGGAACCAACCGGACTGCAATGGAGGTCAGTGGCTACGTGGATGGGCTGGTTAATCAAGGATAAGATTATTACTGGTTGTCATTGATATTATCGAGCTTTCAGTGAATCAAGTACTTACTATAGAGAGAAGGTCAATACACACAGCCCTTGAAAACTTATGTGTTTTGGCCTGCTTCCTTGTTTCTTGCTTTCCAGAATGTTATTAATATTGCTAGGTTTGTTGGCATTTGGTTACAATCATTAAACAGAAAATAGAAAAGATAAAAATCAGTTTTTGATGTCATTGCCTCCTACAGGTGGTATATATAATTTTATAGGATATTCATACTAGCTAGAGATTGGATACCATTGGGAAAGAGATTGTGAGACAGACATAGACAGAGAAACAGAGAGACAGAAAGACAGAAAGACAGAAAGACAGACAGACGGACAGATTGGTAGATAATTAGTAAGAGTGAATTGTAGATGTAGATGTACATGTAGAGATGGAGTGAAGGAGATTTCTAAATAAGCCAGTACTCTAATTATGTTTGAAACCATTGAATTATTTGCTCATTTCTTTCTACACAGCGGAAATAACTGAGTATCAGTTGGATATGGAAGATGAGTCAACGGTATGTACAGTCTTTACCGTTGTATAACTTGCTGAAATATTTGTACTTCTTGTTGTGCTTGGAACCAGGGAAGGGGCACATGAAGCCATGATTATCCGCCTACTGCCTTTGGCACATGAAGCCATGATTATCCGCCTACTGCCTTTGGCCACACTGTTTGTACTTTCCATCTAATGAGTTTAAAACTAGCAAAATAAGTATTACATCAATGTTTTACGTTTTCACACTTGTTTGTGCAGAAATATAAATTATGCCAATGAACAAGATTACAAGTACATACATGTGTTTTTAAGTAGTTTCCCAAAATTATGTCATTCTCTAGATTATTCTATTATCGTTGATATTTTGTTCTCCTATCTCAGTTTGTAGCTTTCCCATTTTTCGTAGCCTGTCTGGAGCTGGACTGGCTCACACACTGACTACTGGTCACTTCGTCAAACTCAACTATCAAACGACTTGTTTCTTCCCATCCCCATGATTGTATTTGTATTCATTTTTTAAAACTTTGGAACAAGCTCACAACAGTCAAGTTACAGAGTTTCTGGATTTTGCCACCGGTAATAAGATGATTTGACTGCTTCATGGCATGATTAAGACGTCATTCGGATTCCCATAGCCTGACCTCAGATGCTAATTTTCCTTTGCTGCGAGAAAGGATCTCACCACGTGAGAGATCCTTTCTCACAGCAAAGGAAAATTTGCGTCTGAGGTCAGGCTAGGATTCCCAACGTTATAAAAGAAAAACAGTTACATACTTTGAACATATCATCCATTGTCAGGATCTTTTTACAAAAATCTGAGTTTCTTGTTACAAACAAAACGGATGCCCCAGTTGAGAATAAATTGTAGTGGATTAAACAATGTATGCTCAAAAATGATTTTGTGTTAACTTTAATAACCAGTTTATTAGCTAAAGAGTAACCTAGAAGCACTGCAAATCTTGACGAACGTGTTCAGAACGTGTAAAAGGTTTGTTGTCTAAATAAAATGATTTTCTCAAATAGTTTTGATTAGAAAAGCACAAGATATTAGCTTCCGGAATCAGCAAATACATCTATAGTGAAACAGCACCTTTACTTACAAAGTTGGCTTGCATATATAACATATGTATATCTATCATCTATCTACAAGGGGAATGTTCTTGTAATGAATGCTACATGTACATGTCTGTAATGTCTCTTGTGGCCGGTTTCCAGGGCTATGGCTTCCTCGTGGCATACAGAGGGTTGGATAAGCAATGCAGGATTGACAAACTGAGGAGGAACGCATTTTACAAGTTGAGAGTAAGTAGTGGGTGAACTCTTACATTTTGACAAACTCAGACATTGTCCAAATTTACTCCCCCTCACCTGCTATTTAATAACCTGACATTGTTAGTGCCAAGGATATGTTTCATCTATCTCATTCTTTGTATCTTAAGTTACGTGAACTCAGTTCCCCTTGATCTTACTGTGTGGCATGGCTTTTGTTTGCGGAGTATTATGTGGTTAGAAAATGGTGTACTTGTTTCCGATGACCAGGTACATATATGTACACTGTGCAGTCTGACCACCATGTATTGACTATTACCCTTTGTTCTCCTATTTTTCTAGCTGGCTGCCAGCAATTCTCAGGGCGCGAGTAAATGGAGTGATATTGCTGTATTTTGCACGGCACCAGAGAAACCAGGTTAGTTGTTGTTTTTCACTCTTGTGTCGTGACGTATGCATGTCTGTATCCGTGTGTGCGTGCACGTGGTCGTGTGCTTAGCCTGCCCTTTTTTAGAAAATGGCCGAGTGAGAGACTCGTGCCAGGTTTGCTTCCCTCACCGGCATTACACCCCAAACATAGCAAGTGAGCCCGGTCGCAGGCTAGAAGCTAGGCTGATTAGCGCTACAAGACTGCATGCAGCCAGTTATTCATTTGAAGTATAGATCAATATATACGATTATAAAGAAGCACAATCTAGTTTAATACAAAGACAATCGTTTCATATAAGTTTAATACGTAGGCGGTAATGACGTCACTACGACTGTAGCAACAATAGCCGCACTTTGTATGCACAGCGTTATCAGTATAAATTATTGTGAAAAAGTTATTTGAGTTGCGGGAATACCATAGCAGCATCAATTAGAAGCGATTAACCAGGGAAGTAGAAGCGAATCAAGTGCATTCAGTGAGTGTTGCCGAATTATTATAGTACAAAGAATGAAGCCAGCCTGTTATCTGGATCCACTCCTTTGTCTGTGTTACCCAGGCGCCACAGCCTGGAACAGGACACAATGAAGCTCAAAACTTTAACGGGAAAAAGGACATGATTAACCAAGAACTCTGCGTGCATGCAATTCCAGTTTGTCAGTAATTCCTCCAGACACATGCACGGCTGTGATACTTAATTATACATCTGCTAATCCTTTCATTCATGATCAGTGCAAAAAATACAGCATGTCAACCTTTATAATCGTATGAAAATCCATAAGATGTACCGGGTATTAACAGTGTTGATAAAAGTCATATCTTTGCACATAGAAAATATCGTTCGTTATTTTATGCAGTTTTTTTGAACAAAGTCAGCTGGATTTATTGTTTGCTGGCTCAGAAGTTCATTTTTGCTTATGGAAATTTACACGATTTTCTTGTTCGTTGGTTCAGAAGTTCGTTGTTTCTTATGGATTTTCATATGATAAAAACAAACGTACATGGTTGTTTGAAGATACGGCTTTTATCTTCTTGTGTCAAATTTTGCAGCAGACGCGTTGGCTGCGCTCACTCATGTGTTACTACATTCGACACTCGAAGATAAAAGCCGTATTTTCGCACAGCACAGCAAGATCCTATATATATTATAATATGGATGCGAATGTTTTACTGAGAACGAAACCACTCGCAGAATCCATACGACAATACATCCGGGTCCTGAGTAACATATTTCCAATATCAAGGAATTACGTGCGTGCGTGGCATATCAATATGTTTTTCATTAAACACGATCCGTTCTAGGTCTCCTAAACCTTGCCTCATTGACCTCATTCTCGTATTTTGTTTTCCATATAATAAAAATAAACATTACACGGGATGCTCGAAGATACGGATCCGGCCTATTCTCAGCGGGCTATTCATTTTTTTTATTCCGTCGTTTCCTTTATTTGAAAACAGACATCATTTCCGTTAAACCTTCTTGCCATGTGGTATTTATATCCTCTTTCGGTTACGTGTCACTTAATGACTTGATTTTATCTATGGACCGTTTCTGATTGAATTATCCACTTTAGTTGTTTGCAACATCGCCGGCATATTTTAGTTAATGAATGACACCTTCGTTTATTATCAGAACTCAGGGTAGTCCCTTCAGAAGCCTAGAAAAGTTATACTGCTATCAACGGGAGAGCCCTGAGTTATATAAATATCCTAAAAATTACAATAATATACACTATATTTACGTGCCAGTGATATATAAAAAATATTTCGTGTTTAAGAACTGGACTCAAATGCCTCCTATTACAGGAACCAGCGAGTGATTGCTACTGGGTCTCTGGAGCTAGACAATATACGTCTTTAGTTTATTTTTGACAGGTTGATATTGTGGGAAATTGTTTGAAATTGAAAACAAATTCAGAGCAGATTGTTTCTGTCGCGCGCTGCGTGCGGGAATCAAAACCGAAGCTAATGACGTCGAAAGTTTCCTTCTGGAAAGGAAGTCATTAATTTGATAAACGGATTTTCGAGGCATAAATAACTGTTTGATTGCATTCATTTTCCATTTGGCTCTTTCTGCGTATTGATAACCAAAGCCTAAGTTTAATTCGGTATGAGTTTGTCAACTCGTAAATCTGGTAAACTATAATTCAGCTGTTTTTTTTAATGTTGATAATATAAACAGCATACGTAGCTATAGAAAGTTTAATAGCAATATCAGATTGCATGGGAAGAAAATGCAGAAGAGAGCTAAATTAGCTCGTTCTCGTTCAGTCTGCTGGCAGTTTTGTGTTGGCTTACTCGTGTTGCTCGGATAGACTCAAATGTGCATAGTTGCTGAACAAGACATTTTTCATTTTAGGTCGGCCATTGGGCCCTGTGGTTCAGGGAAAACCAAAGACGTCATCTTTCTCTGTTTCGTGGGGTAAGCAATGAAAAGTAGAACTTTTAGCACTCCTTTGCTATCATCACTATCACACATCAACATTCACTGTAATCTTTGCTGGAAATACCAAAGTAAAAAACCTCTGATCTGCCACAGGCGGCCTGTGGAGGATGCGAGGTTCAGTGGTGTCCGTTCATAAGGATAACTTTATATTACTATACCCTAGTAACATACGATATGCGACATTGTAACTACATTAAAAATTCGCGTATATATGTATGAGTGTTCCTCATATTACAACCTAGTGATACAATTTGGACTTTTTCCCCATGCAAGACAAGAACCCTTGCAGTGTCATTGTTTAAGTAGCTGATTTCCATTTGGCAACATATTCGATTCAGCGATGTCTGGTACTGAAAATATTTTTCTTAGAAGAAAAAATAGACAACCATTCAGTATTAGCAGCAGCAGTAAAAAAAGGTAAGGTAACTTTACTTAACGTCGGTAGTTCCGTCAGCTGTGAAAGCTGGTATCAATGGAAGCCGACGGTGCGCACTTTACCCCCTCATTCTGTCAGTGTTCCGTTCTAAGGGTATTTAAAGCTCAAGCTACACGGAACAGAGAGAGGTCGAAACAGACGTTGAGGTCACTGAGAATCGAACCTGGACCTCTGGCTCCGAAGGCCAGTAGCAGTAGCCTAACCACAGACGCTCATTTACTGTAGCCGTAGCTTTGTCATCTAATATGTCAACCTTTTCTGCTTTGTTTAGATGCGCCGTCAGACACTGGAGGAGCAGCTATCGCTAGATTTGTGTTGGAAATGGATGATGGAAATGGTTTGTTATTCCTTGTATTAATTGTTGTATTAGTGTTGGTTGATTAATAATTTTACTCAGTTGAGATGGGTATGTAATACTAGAGCGTTCTTTGATTATGGTATATTATTTTCTGTCTAGAATTCCTGTTTATTTAATGTATATGCTAATATCGGTTCAGAAAATGATAGATTCCTCTAATCGCTTTCATGTTGGTAACCCGCTCCTTATGTATTCTCTTTTTCTAAACTTTCTAAATTGTTAATCTGTCAATCGATTTACTCTGTCTAGTTAACAACCTACTAACTGATACCTACTTAGCTACCTACCTACCTACCTTCCTACCTACCTACCTACCTTCCTACATACATACCTACCTACCTACATACCTACCTACTTACTTGCACACCTACCTACCTACATGTATCTACATACCTACCTACATACCTACATACCTACCTACTTACTTACGTACATACATGTACCTGCCTACCTGCCTAACTACCTATCTAGCTAGCTAGCTACCTACCTACATACCTGCCTAACTAGCTATCTAGCTACCTGCCTATCTATCTACGTTCCTACCTACCTACCTACCTACCTACCTACCTACCTACCTACCTACTTACCTACCTTTCTTGTTTGCCGCTCTGTCTATTTTTTATTAGTTTATCTATAATATGTTTGTATTTCCTTACCTTTTGCCAAATAGTCTAGATATGTGTCCACG
Organism: Epizoanthus rinbou; assembly: GCA_025505405.1. Lineage (NCBI taxonomy): Eukaryota > Metazoa > Cnidaria > Anthozoa > Zoantharia > Epizoanthidae > Epizoanthus > Epizoanthus rinbou. The sequence goes on from JANVCH010066556.1 coordinate 7,364, forward strand.
TGACTCATCAAAGTTAAATCCACAGGCGGCCCATTCACAGAGGTGTACACTGGTTTGGATGTGGAGCACACTCTAGACGGTCTCTCCCCAGGCCACTGGTACAGACTGAGGCTGGCCTGTGCAAGTGATGGAGGAGTTAGCGATGTACGTTGTTGCTTCATGCTGATAGTGTTCGTTGTATTTGACATTCCTAGATTGCAAATAGAAAGATAAAGAAGGGCCACGGGTGAATTTCGTTTTTCACCATTTGAAGTTACATCAATACACTACATATTAGCGATTCTAAACAGTTCGTATTTTCCAAGTTGTTTAATTTCGTGCGACGTTTCAAGGATTTAACGTTAAACCACAGATTTCAGTGCGTGAGGAAAAAAACGACACATGTTTCCAAAACGAGCACGAGAATTAAAAATTGTTTATTCTTCCAGAAATATTTTTGCCATAGTTTACACAACATGACAAGACCTTGAAATGACTTGAGCTTGAGTACTTTTTGTGCGACAGTTTCTAACGTCCTTCTTCATGCACAAGTTGAAAGATAAAATAAAGTTGTTGTGGCAACTATTTTCGGCGATTTGCCAAACAGTCAGGAAAACCAGAAGAAAAACAGTTGGTATACTGTAGCGCGAAGTTTTGTTGTACTAGTATCCAATACAGACTGCTAGCCACGCAGTTGCTTTCGGTCAGCAATAAAGTTTTAACATAATTCCGGATCACTTACCCTTGGAATATATGTTATATTGCAGTGGTCCAAGTTCACAAAGGTCCGTACGTTCCCAGTGGCTCCTGGGAAGGCGAAACCACCTGTCATGTCGAAGTTCAACAAACCTCAACCAACCAGTATTCATGTACAATGGGGTAAGTTGATATTTTCTCTTGTTTCTGTTGTAGTAAAATAGTAGCTTGCTCACAGAATGTTATTATCTTCCGCAAAGAAAATCTATAATACTCTAGGTAGAATAAGAGAGACACTGTAACGGCAACGCCAAATACTGGTCATATGACAAGTTATATGGTCAGTTCGTATTCTGTAGGATCTAGAGGGAGCCGCTACTATTAACAAATATTTTTAGACGTCATAGTCGCTTATCATAGTCTGTGCAGCTTAATTCCGGCTTTTGTAGCATGAAGTGAGTGGCACTTTTGCTACTCTTGCTTTGGTGACGTGGGTAAGATGTGAGCGCATCGGATGGAGACAGAACGAGATGGTGAATGCACGGGAGCAGAGTGTATTAAATACTAAATAAAACATCACGCGTCATTTGTTTTCATGAAACAGCCGCCACTTGGAATCTGTAGAGTGATCGTCCGGTTTGTGTAGTCCACATTTGGACGTCAGAGCGACTGAACAACTTGCTAACGATTACAACCAACACGAACTACCGTCGGACAGATACGCAATTCCAAGCAACTCTGGTTTACAATACACCAACAAAAATACCGCCTATATGACCAACTTTTCTCTATGAGTTCCACACAGGTTGTCGAAACGTCAGTCACCAACAACAGTCCTTCTCAGGACTACACAAACCCGGACGATCACTCTACTGCAAACATTGACTCACCTGGGTTCAGACCATTTATTTTATTAGATAATTTGCTAACAAAATGAAAGAACCTGTTACACTGAATGAGTCTGACTTGTGGACTATTTGGGGTCCAAATACACAAACAAGAATGGAGCAAAATATTTTCTTATTTTGACACTTCAACAATCATGGTCCACAAGCTTCGATTATGCCACAGATATGCTGTCCCTAGACCCCCACTATCTTGTTTGTTTCAACAGTTGACTGTCGATGGCCTGGAATCGCAACTAACCGATGTCATAATCCAAGATGTCTGGCCCATGACTGGAAAGTCTTAGGTGATCCATACTTCATGTGGTGCAGGGTAATTCTGTGCAACAAGTAACTTACTGTAGTTCTTTCACTTTGTCAACTTACATGTAGAATAATGAGTATATAATTATAAATAAATAGTTTCATTCATAATTCTTCGGGAAGAGTCTTTATTTACCTAAACACTGTCCAACCATCCACTTCTGGCCAGGGCATGTCTTGTGAAGGATACCTTGCACAACATCAGCACTACTACACTTTAAATTGGTCTCACACCACTGGCACTGCAGCAGAGAACAAACAGGAGCAACACAGGCAATTAATTAGCAATGGAAACTGATAATAAGTTCAATAACTTTATTTAGAAACATTTCTATTTTTACAAGAGACAATCCAGTTTTAATATTTGTATCATAACTGATAAGTATGTTTTCTTGTAAGTCTATATGTTTTAGACCACCTATACTTTTAAAAATGAACTGGCTACTTTAGAAAGTATATACTAGGGACAACCCTGTATTTAGCAATATTTTGGGGTCAAATTGCAGGTCTTCAATGGGTGAGTTACACGCCATGTTTAAAAACATGGTGCTACAACATAGCAGTTGATGTAAACCCTCACAACCCAGGAATAGGTGGGGAAATGTAAGGTATATGTAACAGCAAGCCAGACATCAAAGTTCTTCTGATCACTGGGGGCATTTGCTATCCTGGCCAGCTCTGACATTTTTCAACAGTCCTGGCAATAACATGACAGTTGACAGTGAAACACTGGCAGAAATTCAGTTTGTTTCAGTAGATGGTACCAGGTGAGTCATGGGCATTCAAACTGGGTTGTTGGGGGGGGGGGGTCACGTACTGCCTGGTGCGTAATACAAAGACATGCCTGTGATAGGTCAAGTCCATACTTACTCCATCTTGCTTCACACAATCTTTGCAACTTGAGTTGTCATGTTTTGCACAGTTAATCTCAACTGGAAAGAAAAGAGAGCTGTAGTGACAATCAGGAATTCTTGAGAATTACACACTTGAAAAGCTATCCTCTTATAAGAATGTCCCCTTTCATCAGTCAGAATAACTAAAGCCAATGCAGGCTATCACATCAATAAATTATTGTTGACTGGTATTCCATGGAACACAAGTTTTTGCTTATCATCCACTCTCTCTTATGCATAAGCTTCCAGGAGAATTTTCACAATGCTGCAAGTGCTAGAACCCAAGAATATTTGTTAAAATAAGCATATGTGAAGTAATTAGCACCAACCATTTGGGAGAAACTGCTAGTAAAATAATGTGGGTGTTGTTGAAGGTACGAGCACTTCACATGCCTGCATTGATTAGAGATCATTTTGCTTGACTGTTAAAGATTGATCAGAACAAAATGCTCGCGTCAGCGAGTCACGCGTCAATTTTCATCTCTGAACGGTTGCCAGTACTCAACTTTCGAATTTTATTGGTCAAAAAGCTGCTTTGACAATGCAAATGACAATGAGCTTTTGACAGTGAAG
>JANVCH010066567.1:0-10712 GCA_025505405.1 Epizoanthus rinbou
GTTTTCTTTTAGTTCAGTTATCCTGGCCCGCCTAGATTAGCTATGCTATTTGCGGTGCCAGGAACACCTGTAACACATAAATCTGTAAATTGTCTAATAAAAGTCTAAAAGTCTAAAGTCTTACAAACTGAGCATTTGAAGTAGCATTTATTTGACAGGCAAATACACTGTTTTAAGAGGTAATTCTACATTAGTGGAAACTGAACTATTGCAGTACAAAAGTAGTTAAATAACCTAACCAACGATGCTCTAAACTGTCTGGTCTCCATTAGGTGCATATATACCCAACATAAATGCATTACTGGTACATATATATTTTATTTTAGTTTGCTTTGGAGAGCCCCGGAGGTATTCGAGTAATCAAGGCTGATTGAGTGCGCAATATAGCACGTGCTCACTCCAGTTACAAGACAAACTGAATAAAGTCTACGTTAGTTTTGTGTTTCGTTGAATATAAAATAATTGGTGTTATCTTGTTCAGACTAATGAGGCAGTGGCAAGAAATCCCAGCCGTGAAAGAGGTCAGGTTTTCAAAGGAGGTTTGTTTAGAGCTTGTTCTCCTGCTAACAGCCAGTACCTATGCGCTGCCTCCAACAATGAGAATCATGAATGGTTTTCAGGTACGTATCAGTTTTTGTATGTAATAAGTGCACCCATGTATCACTCAATGTGTTATTAGTCAGTATGTTCACCTCATAGCTATATATATATATATATGTAATACAATGTGCCCTACCGGCTATCACCATAATGGCTTTATGGCAACTGTAGACTTGGGACCCACCGTGTACGGCTACACATTGTTGGATTGCATTGTGGAGTCACAAAAGTGCTCAAACTGCGAGCAGTGAGCAATGCATAGTGCAAACAGTGAACGCCTCATTGAGGGAGACTCTCCACCCAATCCATCAGAGTGCTCAAACCACATGAGCAGTGAGCATAATATATATATGTAATACAATATGCCCTACCGGCTACATATATATAGATATATGTAGCCCCACTCTTTTCTCAAGCTACTTCTCTTCTGTGCGTACAATCCATACTGGATGTTACTTTGTACTCCTGGCATATCTAGACGGCTTCTCTAAGGTGATAGTTTTTTTCGTTCCTCACCGAGTTGTGTTGTCATTTACTCTTCCGTCATCTCTGCAACTCGGGGTTCACATTTTTTCAGTTTAGCCAATCTAAGCAGCCAGCTACATAGCGTCCCATGACTCTACAAATTCTTCGCACCAAAAAAGGAAAACTCAACTGTACTGCTACCCTCCTCGAGTGAACGAGTGATAGAAAATGCTGCACGTTTCTAGGTTGGCAATGAGTCAATATGCTCATGCTTATGTGAGTTCTGGGTTTCAGGGCTTGTTCTCTTTCTTTAAAAGTGCAAAAGCAGAGTTGTTCTTTATAAGACATTTAATCTAGAACATATACAACCGTATTTAAATTTCTTGCACTTTGGTCAACTTTTACGATAGAAGAAAGGTAGTTGTGAGACAGTTGTGTAGTGTATTTGGGAACCGAGTTCCTGCCGAGTTCTTGCAATCCGGGTTGGAGCCACATGTCTCTGCACTAGTTTAATACCACAAGTACTCAAGACTGGCAAATGTGTTACAGGAACTAACGGGGGTAGGTTCGAGTTACTCTAGCAAGTAAGGAGGATACTGTGGTCTGTGATTAATAAGGGTGTCTCGGTACACTTGTGTATTCCTTCGCCAGGTTGGCTTCCTCTGCAAGACATAACACGCCTACCAACTCATTCCCACGTGTCGAGCACGTGACAATCAGGCAAACAATCACTGTAGCTCCTGTACGTGGTTCAGTGTAGCCGAGGAGGAGTGGGGAACAACACACGACTGCATGGCGATACCAAACCCATTGCTGGAATTGTCACCAGAATAGCTGGATGTGTGAAATCTGTACTGGGAGATCGTCCACTAATGATCGATCACATTAACGGCTCGTATTGCAGATGGACTTTGGGCATGCGACTTACCCACCCAGAACAAAATGGATTGTGGATTTATATCCAAAACTATGCAAACTCAACATGTACTGGACTGAAATGCTGAAGCTACTCTGTAGCAAGTATTTACGATGGACGGGGTTATCGGAATGGGCTTGCTCTTCATATGCCCATCTGAAACAAGTAGATGTACAATCGTTCTGGTTTATTCTGCAGGTCACTGTCGACTCGGGTCCATTGGTTATATAAATGAATACATATTATTGATATTGTTAGGGGAAAAGTCCACAAGCTTCTGCGTTATTGTAGGGAAACGTTTTAAAACTGATGTATTATTTTAATGTCTCTGAAAATTTACTGGTAATAGGTCAGTGGAAAATGTTATAGGAACTACGATGGAACCCCGTTAATACGACCGTATGAACGGGGTGGCCATTATTTAGAACTCTCCAGCACAAAGAATATCGTTATTGTTTTTCAAGATTATTTTTGTTTGTCGCATGGCTATACATATGTAATATACATTTAGTTGGAGTGGCCATATTAACGGAGTGAATTTAGAAAGGAATATCCACGTTGAGATTTCACAATGTGGCCGTTGACTGCATTAACGGGGTGGCTGCATTAACGAGGTTTTCTTACAAGAAAATGTATGGCCGTATAAATAACAATGCAAGTTGGCTGTAAAGCGAGGTTCCACTGTAGTGTAATGATATTACTACAATGCCCTTGGAAATGTACTGACAATATTTCATAACTTCTGGAATGGAGACAGCGGCGTATTTAGTCACATGCAGCAGCTGCAGTTTACAATAAATCACAAGTTCAGAACACCCAAATAAGTCAGCCTAAAAAGGTTCTTATATATTTACTGTCCAACTGAGAAATCAGTCAGGCTATTTAGGCCCTTTATCTGCATCTACTCTTTATGAAGTCGGTAAAAAATTATCATCATCAGGTATCACAGCAACTATGAAAAAATCTAAAACGTAATATAAAACTATGAAAATCTATCTACATACTACACAATAATAAAAGGCAAACTAGTCGTTCAAAAAATGTCCTAAAATATTAATTTTATTTGAACTTTCATATCAGAAACAATTGAATTTGAAAGGTCACGTGATTTGCTGTCTTGGATATTTCACCGATATGAATTAGAAATAGATTTTCACATCTTCCGCCGATAGACAGAGTCGTTGTATTCAGTCAAAACAAACGTCTTGAAAGATAGCGAAAGCATATGTAGTGTAAATTGGAGATGTTTCTTCTCAAACAGATTTGCAAAGCACCATCAATTCGGTATCTGATCTGATTTGTGATTCGTCGTTATAGCGAATATAGGGAAGCCAGTCTCGGCTCATCACATGCACGGAAATAGTCGTCCAACCGTCACCGTGGCTCTGGAGCCACGTGACCCTGGCCGAGCGGCGCCATTCGTAGGCAGGTTTGGTCAACATTTTCGTCGGAGATTAGAAAGTGAAGCGAGAAATTAGATAACTTGAATTTTGCATTCCGTTTCGTTTACGATAGCAATACGTCCATCAAACATGACTGTGGCGCCTCCAAGTTCCGCGGAGCCGGTGTCCAGCGCTATCGTATGAATTAACGTTCCATCTGTAGCATAGACATCTACCTGTGCCTGCGCTACGCATGCGCTGTGAGGACTGGATGTGACGATTATGTGTTTGGTGGCCGGGTTAAATGCAATGGCACCTTTGGGAAATCCGTTCACTTTAAAGTTTGTGAGGTGCACGCCCCAGCTATCAAAGTGCAGAATGCAGACTCGGTCGTACTTTGAGTCCGCCACCATGACGCGGCCATCGTGTGCAGAAGTGATGTGGCTGGCATTTCCCACGATTGCCTCGTTAAAGCTTTGAACAAAGTCGCCGTTCGTCTTGTATACATCAAAACGGTAGGTACCAGCGCATTCGCCCAGGACGATCACTTCACTAGTACTGTCTGTGCTGCTCGTCACTGTTAGTGACCAGCCTTCAAACTCGTCTCGTCCAGGAAGGGAAAACTTGTGATGGAACTTGCCGTCGCGTCCAAACACGTATACACCCTGCCATTGCACTTCGTCCTCGTTATCGGCCGCAGCCAGCACGTACACGTTGTCATCGGGGTCAGTAGCCACGCTGCAGGGTGAGAATGGTTCGTTGGCCCCGAGGGGGCACAGGGAGTGTAGGAACATGCCACTATTGCTGTAAACTTTAACGTTGTCACCTCCCCAGTCTGCCACGATGAAATGCCCTTGGCTGTTTGTGGTCACATCCCATGGCTCCACTAGTTTGTGTGCGGGCCGCTTTCCTCTCTGACCAAACGACCACGTTACGTCCAAGTGCCCCAACTCACGCTTGTGTAGCATTCTCACGGATCTAGCGTCCAACAATGGATGCACGTGTTCCTCGCCTGTATCTACATACGCCGATAAGATATCGACTTGCCCACCACCGAAAGCGAGAGTGACATTAAAGATAACGTGATTCAGGTGACAGACAGAAGCGATAATATGAGCCCGTTCTTCGTCGCTAATCTCCGATTTGTGTAATTCCGTGAACTCGTCTGAAAAGACTTGTCGAACCACAGGGATTTCATGGAGCTGTTCAAGAGCCAGTTTACACGCTTCCAAAGCATGACTTGGACTCGTTATGTTCTCTAACATCGCAGTCGCAATTTGAATCTTGCTAAACAAAATGCAGTCACACGTATCAAACGTTTCGTGACCTAAAGCTGTTATCGCCTCTTCTTTGGCTGTCGTTATTTTCTCTTTGGCGTTGTGTAACAAGTACGATGCAGATTGGTCCAACTCGAGCAGCCGCTGTGTAGCTGTCCCTTCCGCGTTGGGTTGATGAGCTGGTGGCACAGTCTGGCCGTGTTGTGCCTGTGTCGCTTCTTCGTTCTCCTGTTCGCCTTCGCTAGGGTCAATGTAATCATAATCGTCATCTTCGTCGTCTTCTGCTTCAGCCGTTGAGCCGATCTTGACAGTATCGCTATCTGCGGCGGCCAGTAACTGACATACGAGGATTAGTCCTTCGGTTAATAAACCGATACTCGTTGCAAGGCCTTTGTTCGAAGTGGCTTCAAGCTTTGCTTTGATATTTTCAACTTCAAACACAGCCGAATGCCCAAACTGTTGATCTGTAACGTCGCCAATTTTCAACTTTTCAGCTGCTTTGCCACAAGGTTCATTAACGAACAGTCCCAACGTGTTTCTTAGTACAGTATTGAGGTCTGAAGACATGATGTTGCGATCACTGGTACTGTACGAGACAGACCAAGATTTCACTTACGAGGTTCATTGGATTAACGAGTCGTGCTCCTTCCTTCCATTTATATCAACATTATGTAATTCTCGAGTGACGCCTTTTGCACTTACACTTCCTTAAATTTCCGCTTAAATCCCAGCCCTTTATATTGGTTAACTATTAAATCTTGAGTGCGTATTCTTTATATACAAACGAACTAGTGTCTCGTGAATGTCGAATGTTAGATGAAATATTATCACGACAATGTATTGTGTTGCCAGTGGTATCTCTTTCGTCATCGAAATGTCGTATTGATAGATTGGTAGTACAATGTAAATCGGTGGGAGTTCACTGTTCAGTTATTTGGGTGATATCGTTAGCACTTGAAACAACTGTCTGTGCGGAAAGGGAACCAATTTGGCCCAATATATCATTAACAGCACCAAACGTATTAACAAGCCACGGGATTGAAAAGTCCCGGGTGCTAACAGCCTAACTGCAACCCGGAACTGGCAGGATTAAGATTGAGAAAGCTAACACGCGATTGGTGAGCGATTTTCTAACTCCCATCTTGTTCAGACGTCAAAGCAAAGCAAAAGTGAGTCATGCATGAGAAGCGCTGAAGGAGAACTAGCGACAGCGCCATAACCCCGCGTCCTTTGCATAATTTCTCAGCGTGTGTGAATATTGCTAAAATTGCGAACCCCATGTCAAACTTTGTCCTCTGATAGCTGGACAGTGATAGAGACGCGAATGAAGCGAGAACATATAATAGTAATTATAAGTGTCTGGAGAAAACGATGCGAGGCCCAGTTTATATTCGTGTTTGTATTGTATTGTCCTGATCACACGAGCTACTAAGCACCACTGTTTTATTGCTTTTAGAAAATATTGGCAGAACGTACACTATTTGGCGTACTTTGCAAGGAATATTGACATTTTCTTTTGTACTCTACATATCTTCTCGTTCAGTCCTCGTTTCGTAGTGATGTTGTTCAATAAAACAGAAATTAACTTATTATTTATTATCTTCGTCTGAAGATAGACGAGATGTTTCCCTAGAAAAGTGAATTCCGATGGAAACAGAACCTGAGCCAACCAGAGCGTGCGTTATATATTGTTCAGTTTCTTACAAACTGTCATCTTCAGTTCTCTCTGATGAAGGTCGCAGAAGGCGTCCGAAAAGTTAGAGAAATGTTTTATCGAGAATTTTTTATACATCGTTTTTAACTTTTTACCAGATCAGTTTCAACAATTTCTGATAATTTTATAAAATACTTATATAGCGCGCATATTCATTAATGGTTTGAAATTGTTACGTTTCTTGCATTTTGCAGTACTAACGTGAAGGCGGTAAGTACATCACATATCAGTCTTCAGCTTGTTCCATATAGACGCAACACGTCACAAACAAACGCAACTGTTCGTTTGCGATCCAACACAAACTGATTGCGAGGGTATTTCCATGACTTGTGTAAATATAATTGTAAATATGAAATCCACACTGCACTTTGTATCATGTATACTATTTTTCAGACTGCCAACATTTCACATTGTAAACTCTCCTTTACATATGTTTCACTATTGTGTAATTATTATGAATTCAATTTATTGTTGTTATCATTGTTTTCCGGTAGGCTCGATGCAAACAGTCGAAATCAGTCGCTAAAATAGTTTGAATGACCCATCGCAAACTGTTAACAGCAACAGTTACGTCTATATGGAAAACAACCTTTTTATTCACCGTGTAACCTGTGCATGTCTGCATTGTATTCTTTACTTGATCGATGATCACACTACGGCATTTGCCGAATATTATATCCACATATTTCATACCAGACTTCAGCCGGTAATTATCCTGTTTGATATTGTGTCAAGGTAAACATTTCTCCAGTTAGTCTGTCTAGTTTATTCCTTTCCTGTTATTCTTTCTATTCGATAAACAACGTGGCGTAATAACCCGTATGTACTTGACGAACGGAATCCCGTATGTAAGCCTCCATGTCTGAACCATTTGGCGGGGGGGGGGGGTGACTTGAAATATGGTTGGTCGCTTGACATTTATTGCACATCAAACTGAGGTTTATAAAAGCGTTGCTCTGTGGTCGGTTCTGGAGACCAGCTATATTATATATAGCCGGCATGTTGGTGAGTCCTAGCAATGATTAAACGACTGTCGGCATTTGCTGTTGGGCCCGCACCATATTGGCTGAGCTCACACGCAATCAGACTCAAGAGAGCTGATCAGCTGCGGTTATTTACAGACTTTTGCCTGTCGTCCCAGCTCGACGCAATGTTTCCATGGTGTAGTTATATACCTTGACGAATATTAGATGGGATTTCTGTGGGCAAATAATTTGGTCAGGCACGGCACGTCCCAAGATTACTCTACAACTGCGCTTGCGTACATGGTTAAGTATTACAACTTGATTTTAAAGATTAAATCGAAACAAATCACTCAACACGTCATAGCTACCGGAATATATCCGAGCGTGTGCTGATGTGGTTAGTGTTTGTTGTCGTAACGGGTTGTTGGAGAGCAGTTGTAAAGAACGTGTTCTGATAAATCCTGTGCATGTCTAAGGGCGTAGAAGACGTGGACTTGCTGTAACATCAAGTAAGGTGAACGTGTTTAAATACCATGTACTATAAGAATTAGCAGTGTGCATGTTGGCGTCTCCTTTAGTGATTTCAGAGACTGAGGGATAGAAATGTACTTGATTTTACATGGATTATAAATGACTTGATACGGCTGTTAGACATTTAAAGAACTAACTAAAGGAACGCTATTAACGGTCCTTAATTTACCCTATATTATAAGCGTCAAGTAGTATTGTTTGATGTTTGTAAACAAACATTATCGGTCTATATCTGTGGCAATGAGGCGAGAAAACTGTATCGACGGCTATTTGTGTAAAGCATGGTATTGCTATAGCGTCTACGTCTATTCTTGGTTTGGGTAGAGGATTGTTTTGCAAATTCACTAACTCCATCAGTGCAGTGAAATTAGAACTTGGAGAAGTCTAGATCTCTATCTCAGTGAAGCCAATGAATGTTTTAACTTGTAATATTCTCATAAACGATCTCTTATTTGTAAGCCACAGTTGTACTAGAATCGTATATTTGACACGCTATGCTCCATTTTTTATTCTGTCTTGAATCATGGCCGTGCATAGGATGGAAGCATTTTGAGTTGGAAAATTATTCCGTGATGATTTTGTCAATCAACTGCATCACTTTATGGGATAGATTTCAAGCTTCCGTGTTAGGCAGTTGCCAAGTACACGCAAACAAACAACTAAGGCATACCGCGACAGGTGTATTCCGCGGGTAATGATAGCGGGGATCATAACGGGCGGTCCTATCGTTCTACCTGCAACACTGAAAATAACGTCATGGTTAACCACAGAGCTATATTTAAGTATCAAAGTATTTAAGTATCAAGCGTGCTGCTATCAACCTATCATTTCATAGTGAAATAACATTTAAACATTCTAAAGAATGTATCGTTGTGAGCGTACCGTGCATACAGCGTAATTTCAAATTAATAAGATATAAGACGTCTTACTTTATATTAATAATAAATTCCAATCTTCTGCACTATCCAAATTTCAAACAGTTGAAAGTTTAGTATACTGATTGATCTGTGTGATTGCCGTTACCAAACTTGAGTTGTGGAGTTTGACTGTGGAGTTGGCTGGACTTCATAACCAGTTTGATTGAACGACTTTGCACTACCGTCGCATTCACTGTAAAACACTGTAGCGGACCTTGTACATGAGTTTCGACTGATCAATGGCAAGGAAGTTCAGTGCGAAATAATAACTCAGGTAGCTATGCAATTTTCTACAAGAACAACTCAATAAGGTAAATGAGCATAATTGAGCATAATTTGAAACTTTCTGAAACATGACAATACGAGGCCCGTACTCCGGGTCCTTAACTCGCCTTAAGTCGCTTTAAGTCGCCTTATCTTCCTTAACAATTTTAGCTTAAGTCGCCTTAAGTCGCCTAAAATCGCGTTGATTTATCCTATTGATTATCCTTAAGTCGCGATAAGTTGCGATAAGTCGCGGTGACTTAAGGACCCGGAGTAGGCGTAATACGTTCAAGTGCCCTGATATTAATATTCATCTTTACGCCATTTTAAACAGTTACAATTATGCTTCGAATCTTTCAAACCAACATTCGTCATTGCATTTCGTCCACTATTTGTACTTTTCTTACAATTTGACATTTTACCGGCTGTATCTTCAGTTCTTTTGTCTTAGAAAAACTTGTTCTTTTTCTATTACATTGAATGAGCTTCATTTCCGCAAGTAGCAAGTACCAATCTAGGCGTAAAGTGAATTATTTCTGTTAAAATCCATTAGAGTAAAGTTGAAAGTTAAAAGTTGGAATGACATACTAGATGATTTTGGATAAAGGAAACCACAAAGACACTTGATCTGAAATCTACTAGCTCCGTCTCTTGAGGCGAAATGCTCAACAAATCAAAGGGAGTTTACAAGAGTACTAACCAAATCGAGTTTTCCCTCGCAGTTTTCACTTGAACCTTTCTTATGCTATTTACCGTTTCTGGATCAGCCAGCTGCAGCTGCAAGTTATGGCCGCTCAAAACAAAGCACTTTCACAATATAATGGACTCGTTTCTCTATTTAGAAACTAGTATTGTATTCATATCTTAATGTTTTGCCACCGCCTCGGGTAGCACTTTGTACTTACTAACGGGGGTTGACGCTTTTGTATTCTAATTATATATACTGATTACGAATTCAAGAGGCAGTCTCATCTCACGGTTAACGTTGTACTAAGTAAATTTCTCATCTATGAAAACAATAATTTACCTTCCATAGCTAAAGAATATAGGTTTATATTCGACTCACTCATATTAGTCATTATTTTAAGCAATAACAACAATGTATTTATCTTTCTCTTTTACAACAAGAACATTGGCATATTATAATACTTAATATAAAGGCTGTCAGAGCCGCCATATTGCCTATACAAGCTCTTAAAATACCTAACGTATAATCATCCTGCAGATTTTCTATCAAAGATAATTTGTAATGCTTCATTATATCTAGTATGTATTTTGCAGTGCATTCTTGAATATTTTCATCTGTCACAGAAATCGATAATTAAGTCAAATGTACTAAACGCTGGATTAATTTTATATGAATGCGATGATATGCGAACTTTTGTCACAGCAGGCCTGGTTCCCGTTTTAAGCAGAGATAACAAGTATTTCTCACAAGTATCACAAGATTATTTTTAGCATATTTAAAATTGATTTTGTTAGATTTGGGAGGTAATACGTGCGATATTCGTGGCACTGATGCGTTGAACCATATAAATTGTAATTGTTGTTGAAATTGAAGCTGATTTGAAGTTATAACAAGTTGAAGTTGAAGTTGAAGTTGAAGTTGCAGTTGCAGTTGCAGTTGCAGTTGCAGTTGCAGTTGCAGTTGCAGTTGCAGTTGCAGTTGCAGTTGCAGTTG